>CAUYQU010057786.1:0-16719 GCA_963574635.1 Cheracebus regulus
TGTTCTCACTCATAGGCGGGTGTTGAACAATGAGAACACATGGACACAGGGAGGGGAGCACTATACGCTGGGGTATGTTGGGGGGAAATAGGGGAGGGACAGTGGGGGGTGGGGAGTTGGGGGGAGATAGCATGGGGAGAACTGCCAGATATAGGTGAAGGGGAGGAAGGCAACAAATTACACTGCCATGTGTGTACCTATGCAACAATATTGTATGTTCTTCACATGTACCCCAAAACCTAAAATGCAATAAAAAATAAAATAAAATAAAATAAAAAGAAGAAGATAGAGACTTTTAAAATCCAATCTGTAATCTTCTATTTCCAGGTCAGAAAGTTAGGGCTGGTGATAATGTTTATTTTCTTACTAAAACTTAAAAAAAAAAACAAAACAAAACACTAGAATTGTAAAGAAAAAAAAAGCCTATGTTTGCATCATCAAATTGAGTTTTATATGGTGTATAATAAATTCAATTAGACTGGAAAAAAAAAATTAAAAGTAGAGGAAATTTCCACAGCTCTTATCCTGTGCTAGTCATTGTTCTAAGCCCATTACATATGTTAACTTATTTAATTGTCATACTAACTCTACAAAGTAGATATCGTTATTATACCTATTTACCTACGAAGAAAGTAAGGCAGCATAGAGAAATGAAAAGGGATGGCTCCCCATCTTGCATCTCATCTTGTTCAAACATGAGACTCCAAAGTCCCTCACTCTCAAGAATGTTAACTTATTTATTCCTGTCTTTATTTAGGAATTAACACAGCATAAGCCATTCATTGAACAAACATTCTTTTAGCACAGACTGTGTTCCAAACACCAAGTAGACTTAGAGAGCAAAGATAAAGGCATGGTCCCTGAGGCAGAAGCTCTCCTAGTCTAGTGAGGGAGACACCAGCCAAAGGACAACCAGCCAATGGACAATTGTATGTATGAGACCAGAGCGAAGGAGCATGTAAATGAGACTCCCAAGCCAGGGATGGGAAGCCGGGAAAGAAAGTGGAGTGACCCATACTTGTCCTGAAGGTCAAGTATGAGAAGGCATGTGGCTTGGAGCAGAACATGGGGAGCAGGGAGATGCAAAAAGACATCTGAGTAGGTTGGTGTGGCTGGAGTACAGGCTATGAGAAAAGAGGTTGGGCTTTGGAATTTCCCTGAACTTCACTTTTCTACTAATTTTCCAGTGACTTAGGACACTTATTCTGATCCTTCATTTCCTCATCTTTAAATGAGAAATGAGAGTTACCCCCAAACACTTGTCATGAGGATTAAATGAAATAAGGTATGCGTATCAGTTTCCTGTGACTGCTATAAAAATGAACACAAACTCAGTGGCTTCATGCCACAGAAGTTTATTCTCTTACAGTCTTGGAGACCAGAAGTCAGAAATCAGCATCAGTGGGTTGAAATCAAGGTGTCAGGAGGGCTGCATTCCCTCTAGAGGGTCTGGAGGAGAATCAGTTTCTTGTCTCCTCTAGCTCGTGGTAGCTGCTGGCAGTTTTTGGCTTGTGGCTCCATCACTGCAATCTCTGCTTATATGGCCACATAATTTTCTCATCTTGTTCATTGTAACCCACCTCTGCCTCTCTCTTATGAGGACACTTGTGATTACATCTAGGGCTCACCTGGATAATCTAGGATAATCTCACCCTCACAAGATCCATCTGCAAGGATCTTTTTCCATATAAGGAAACATTTAAAGGTTCCAGGGATTAGAACTTTACTTAATGGTGGGTGATTATTCTGCCTACTACACTACGTAGAAAATCTAAGCATATCAGAGGTCCTCAACAAATGCTAATTTGCACTATATTATACTTGTATTGGGGCATCGATGAGCCTTAATCTGCATGGTTAGACTTTATATCCGTAGGCCTTTATTTCTATTCCTAAGAAAGGGTTAGACAGCTTTGCTCTTCCAGACAAGCTTATCATTATAAAAATAAAAATAACACAAAGATGAATAGCTTTGTGGTAATGCAGGAAATAATTTTTGTTTATTTTGCTAACGCAGTCTAAACCATTAAGATTACCGTGTTGAGGACCCAATGGTGGCCTTCAGAGAGGGCTTCTTTTCCACGATATATATTCCAAGCATGGCAACAGGCTTTGTGTGTGATTTAGAGTAGTTATCTATTGATCTTGTTTTCTCTAAGTGTTACTCATTCTCCTTTGCCCAACAGCAGCTGGGAAGAATAATCATTGCAAAGGTCAAGTAGCACTTAGGAGCAATTTAAGAATCAAAAAATGAGGCTACAAGCTTGGGAATATTGCTCAACCTTATACAGACTCATCAACCCTCACATTTATTTTGACCAAGAGACAAATATTTTCATAACTTACTGACACTAAGTCAAGAAGGAAAATCTCAAGGATTTGAGGTTAAAATATTTATTGCCCTGAAAATGTAAAAATTTTAATTCACTTAGAAAATTACTGTTCATGGGCTTCTAAGGTCTGCAGCTCCCAGCGAGATCAATGCAGAAGGCGAGTGATTTCTGCATTTCCAACTGGGATACCTGGCTCCTCTCACTGGGACTGGTTAGACAGTGGGTGCAGCCCACAGAAAGCAAGCTGAAGCAGGGTGGGGTGATGCCTAACCTGGGAAGGGCAAAGGGTTGGGGAACTCCCTCCCCTAGCCAAGGGAAGCCGCAAGGGACTGTGGCATGAGGAACCGTGTACTCTGGCCCAGATAATACACTTTTCCCATGGTCTTCACAACCCGCAAACCAGGAGATTCCCTTGCGTGCCTATGCCACCAGAACCCTAGGTTTCAAGTACAAAATGGGGTGGCCATTTGGGAAGACACCAAGCTAGCTGCAGGAGTTTTTTTCATACCCCTGTGGTGCCTGGAACATCAGCGAGACAGAACCATTCATTCCCCTGGAAAGGGAGCTGAAGCCAGGGAGTCAAGTGGTTCTTGCTCAGCAGATTCCACCCTCACAGAGTCCAGCAAGCTAAGAACCTCTGGCTTGAAATTCTTGCTGCCAGCACAGCAGTCTGAAATCGACCTGGGACACTCGAGCTTGGTGGAGGGAGAGGCAACTGCCATTACTGAGGCTTGAGTAGGTGGTTTTCCCCCCTCACCGTATCAACAAAGCCACCAGGAAGTTTGAACTGGGTGGGGTCCACTGCAGCTTGGCAAAGGTGCTGTAACCAGACTGCTCCTCTAGATGTCTCCTCTCTGGGCAGGGCATCTCTGAAAGTAAGGCAGCCGTCCCAGTCAGGGGCTTATAGATTGAACTCCCATCTCCCTGGAACAGAGCACCTGGCGGGGAAGGGATGGCTGTGGGAGCATCTTAAGCAGACTTAAATGTTCCTGGCTCTGAAGAGAGCAGCAGATCTCCCAGCACAGTGCTTGTGCTCTGCTAAGGGATAGACAGCCTCCTCAAGTGGGTTCCTGACCCCTGTGCCTCCTGAGTGGAAGGTGGAAGACAACTCCCAGCAGGGGTCAACAGACACCTCATACAGGAGTGTTCTGGCTGGCATCTGGTGGGTGCCCCTCTGGGACGAAGCTTCCAGAGGAAGGAGAAAGCAGCAATCTCTGCTGTTCTGCAGCCTCACCGTGGCTGGTGATACCCAGACAAGTAGGGTCTGGAATGGACCTCCAGCAAACTCTAGCAGACCTACAACAGAGGGGTCTAGAAGGAAAAACTACAAATAGAAAAGAATAGCATCAACATCAACAAAAAGGACGTTCACACAACAGCCACACCCAAAGGTCACCAACATCAAAGATCAAAGGTAGATAAATCCACAAAGATGAGAAAAAAGCAGAACAAAAAGGCTGAAAATTCCAAAAACCAGAATGCCTGTTCTCCTCCAAAGGATCACAACTCCTCACCAGTAAGTAACAAAACTAGACAGAGAATAAGTTTGGCAAATTGACAGAAGTAGGTTTCAGAAGGCAGATTATAACAAACTCATCCAAGCTGAAGGAGCATGTTCTAACTCAAAGCAAGGAAGCTAAGAACCTTGAAAAAAAGATTGGAGGAATTGCTAACTAGAATAACCAGTTTAGAGAAGAACATAAATGATCTGATGGAGCTGAAAAACACAGCATGAGAACTTCGTGAAGCATACACAAGTATCAATAACTGAATCAATCAGGCAGAAGAAAGGATATCAGAGATTGAAGATCAACTTGATGAAATAAAGCATGAAGAAAAGAGAAAAAAGAATAAAAAAGAACAAACAAAGCCTCCAAGAAATATTGGATTATGTAAAGAGACCAAACCTACATTTGATTGGTGTACCTGAAAGTGACAAGGAGAATGGAACCAAGTTGGAAAACACTCTTCAGGATAATATCCAGGAGAACTTCCCCATCCTAGCAAGACTGGCCAGCATTCAAATTTAGAAAATACAGAGAAAACTATAACAATACTCCTTGAAAGAGCAACCCCAAGACACATGATCATCAGATTCACCAAGGTTGAAATGAAGGAATAAATGTTAAGGGCAGACAGAGAGAAAGGTCAGGTTACCCACAAACGGAAGCCCATCAGACGAACAGCGGATCTCTTGGCAGAAGAGAGTGGGGGCCAATATTCAACATTCTTAAAGAAAAGAATTTTCAAACCAGAATTTCATATCCAGCCAAACTAAGTTTCATAAGTGAAAGGGAAATAAAATCCTTTACAGACAAGCAAATGCTGAGAGATTTTGTCACTACCAGGCCTGCCTTACAAGAGCTCCTGAAGGAAGCACTAAATATGAAAAGGAAAAGCTAGTACCAGCCACTGCAGAAACATACCAAATTGTAAAGATCATCAACACTATGAAGAAACTGCATCAACTAATGGGCAAAACAATGAGCTAGCATCAAAATGGCAGAATCAAATTCACACTGAAAAATATTAAACTTAAATGTAAGTGGCCTAAATGCCCCAATCAAAAGAGAAACTGGCAAATTGGATAAAGAGTCAAGATCCATTGGTGTGCTCTATTCAGGAGACCCATCTCATGTGCAAAGACACATGTAGACTCAAAATAAGGGGATGGAGGAAGATTTACCAAGCAAATGGAGAGCAAAAAAAATCAGGGGTTGCAATCCTAGGCTCTGATAAAACAGACTTTGAACCAACAAAGATGAAAAAAAAACAAAGAAGATCATTACATAATGGTAAAGGGATCAATGCAACAAGAAGAGCTAACTATCGTAAATATATATGCACCCAATGCAGGAGCACCCAGATCCATAAAGCAAGTTGTTAGATACCTAACAAGAGACTTAGACTCCTACTCAATAATAGTAGGAGACTTTAACACCCCACTGTCAATATTAGACAGATCAATGAGACAAAAAATTAACAAAGACATTCAGGACTTGAACTCAGCTCTGGCCCAAGCAGACCTAATAGACATCTACAAAATCTCCACCCTAAATCAACAGAATATACATTCTTCTCAGCACCATATAGCACCTATTCTAAAATTGACCATATAATTGGAAGTAAAACACTCCTCAGCAAAGAACAGAAATCATAACAAACAGTCTCTCAGACCACAGTGCAATCAAATTAGAACTCAGGATAAAGAAACTCACTCAAAACTGCACAACTACATGGAAACTGAACAACCTGTTCCTGAATGGCTACTGGGTAAATAATGAAATGAAGGCAGAAATCAAGAAGTTCTTTGAAACTAGTGAGAACAAAGACACAATGTACCAGAATCTCTGGGACACAGCTAAAGCTGTGTTTAGAGAGAAATTTATAGCCCTAAATGCCCACAGGAAAAAGCAGAAAATATCTAAAATCAACATCCTAACATCCCAATTAAAAGAACTAGAGAAGCAAGAGCAAACAAATTCAAAAGCTAACAGAAGACAAGAAATAACTAAGATGAGAGGAGAACTGAAGGAGTTAGAGACACAAAAAACCTTTCAAAAAAATCAATGAATCCAGGAGCTGGCTTTTTTAAAAGATCGACAAAATAGATAGACTGCCAGCCAGACTAATAAAGAAGAAAAGAGAGAAGAATCAAATAGACACAATAAAAAAAATGACAAAGGGGATATCACCATTGATCCCACAGAAATACAAACTACCATCAGAGAATACTATAAACACTTCTATGCAAATAAACCAGAAAATCTAGAAGAAATTGATAAATTCCTGGACACATACACCCTCCCATGACTAAACCAGGAAGAAGTCAAATCCCTAAATAGACCAATAACAAGTCCTGAAGTTGAGGCAGTAATTAATAACCAACCAATCAAAAAGAATCCAGGACCAGATGGATTCACAGCCAAAGTCTACCAGATATACAAAGAGGAGCTGGTACCATTCTTTCTGAAACTATTTCAAACAATAGGAAAAGAGGATTCCTCCCTAACTCATTTTATGAGGCCAGTATCATCCTGATACCAAAACCTGGCAGAGACACAACAAAAAAAAGAAAATTTCAGGCCAATATCCCTAATGAACATCGATGCAAAAATCCTCAATAAAATATTGGCACACAGAATCCAGCAGCACCAGAAAATGCTGACTGACCATGATAAAGTTGGCTTCATCCCTGGGATGCAAGGCTGGTTCAACATATGCAAATCCATAAATGTAATCCATCATATAAACAGACCCAATGACAAAAACCACATGATTATCTCAATTGAGGCAGAAAAGGCCTTTGATAAAATTCAACACCCTTTCATGCTAAAAACTCTCAATAAACTGAGTATTGATGGAACATATCTCAAAATAATAAGAGCTATTTATGACAAACCCACAGCCAATATAATACCAAATGGTCAATAGCTGGAAGCATTCCCTTTGAAAACCAGCACAAGACAAGGATGCCCTCTCTCACCACTCCTATTCAACGTAGTATTGGAAGTTCTGGCCAGGGCAATCAGACAAGAGAAAGAAATAAAGTGTATTCAAATAGAAAGAAATAATCAAATTGTCTCTGTTTGCCAATGACATGATGGTATATTTAGAAAACCCCATTGTCTCAGCCCAAAATCTCCTTAAGCTGATAAGTAACTTCAGTAAAGTCTCAGGATACAAACTCAATGTGCAAAAATCACAAGCATTCCTATACACCAATAACAGACAGAGCCAAATAGTGAGTGAACACCCATTAACAACTACAACAAAGAGAATAAAATACCTAGGAATACAACTCACAAGGGATGTAAAGAACCTCTTCAAGGTGAAATGCAAACCACTGCTCAAGAAAATAAGAGGGGACACAAACAAATGGGAAAACACTTCATGATCATGGATAGAATCAGTATCATGAAAATGGTCATAATGCCCAGAGTAATTTATAGGTGCATTACTATCCCCATCAAGCTAACATTGATTTTCTTCACAGAATTAGAAAAAACTGCTTTAAATTTCATATGGAACCAAAAAAGAGCTTCTATATCCAAGACAATCCTAAGCAAAAAGAACAAAGCTAGAGGCATCATGCTACCTGACTTAAAACTATACTACAATGCTACAGTAACCAAAACAGCATGGTACTGGTACCAAAGCAGATATATAGACCAATGAAACAGAACAGAGGCCTCAGAAATAACCTCACACATCTACCACCATCTGTTCCTTGACAAACCTGACAAAAATAAACAATGGTGAAAGGATTCTCTATTTAATAAATGGTGTTGGGAAAACTGGCTAGCCATATGCAGAAAACTGAAACTGTAGCCCTTCCTTACACCTTAAACAAAAATTAACTGAAGATGGATTAAAGACTTAACCATAAGTCCTAAAACTACATAAGCTCTAGAAGAAAACCTAGACAATACCATTCAGGACATAGGCATGGGCAAAATCTTCATGAATAAAGCACCAAAAGCAATGGCAACAAAAGCCAACATTGACAAATGGGATCTAATTAAACTAAAGATCTTCTGCACAGCAAAAGAAACTGTCATCAGAATAAACAGGCAACCTACAGAATGGAAGACAATTTTTGCAATCTATTCAATTTGACAAAGTGCTAATATCCAGAATCTACAAAGAACTTAAACAAATTTACAAGAAAAAAACAACCCCATCAAAAAGTGGGCAAAGGATATGAACAGACACTTCTCAAAAGAAGACATTTATGCACAACAAACATATGAAAAAATGCTCATCATCACTACGTCATTAGAGAAATGCAAATCAAAACCACAACGAGATACCATCTCATGCCCGTTAGAATGGCGATCATTAAAAGGTCAGGAAACAACAGATACAGGAGAGGATGTGGAGAAATAGGAATGCTTTTACACTCTTGATAGAAGTGTAAATTAGTTCAACCATTGTAGAAGACAGTGTGGCAATTCTTCAAGGATCTAGAACCAGAAATACCATTTGACCCAGCAATCCCATTACTGGGTATATACCCAAAGGATTATAAATCACTCTACTATAAAGACACATGAACACATATGTTTACTGCAGCACTGTTCACAATAGCAAAGACTTGGAACCAACCCAAATGCCCATCAATGATAGACTGGATAAAGAAAATGTGGCACATATACACCATGAAATACTATGCAGCTGTAAAAAGGAAAAGTTCATGTTTATTGTGGGGACATGGATGAAGCAGGAAACCATCATTCTCAACAAACTGACATAAGAACAGAAAACCAAACACCTCATGTTCTCACTCGTAAGTGAGAGTTGAACAATGAGAACACATGGACACAGGGAGGGGAATATCATACCTTGGGGCCTGTCAGGAGGTTGGGGGGCAAGAGGAAGGATAGCATTGGGAGAAATACCTAATGTAGACGATGGGTTGATGGGTGCAGCAAACCACGATGGCATGTGTATACCTATGTAACAAACCTGCATGTTCTGCACACGTATCTCAGAACTTAAAGTATAATAATAATAATAAAATTAAAAAAATAAAATGTGGCACATAAACACCATGGAATACTATGCAGTCATAAAAATGGATGAGTTCATGTCCTTTGCAGGCACATGGATGAAACTGGAAACCGTCATACTCAGCAAACTAACACAGGAACAGAAAACCAAACATCGCATGTTCTTACTCATAAGTGGGAGCTGAACAATGAGAACACATGGACACAGAGAGGGGAACATCATACATCGGGGTCTATCAGAGGGATAGCATTAGGAGAAATTACTAATGTGGATGATGGGTTGATGAGTGCAAAAAACCACCATGACATGTGTACACCTGTATAACAAACCTGCACGTTCTGTACATGTATCCCAAAACTTAAAGTATAATAATAATAATAAAAAGAATTGGACAACTAAGGGAGTAATTGCTCACTGCAGAAGTGTTCATCCCATGATTTTACTTAGTAATTTCTCCCCTCAGTGTATGCTATGTTGACTTTGGACTTTATATGGTAGGCAGGTAAGAAGGAGCTATTTAGCACTTTTTTTTTTGAGATGGAATCTTGCTCTGTTGCCAGGTTGGAATTCAGTGGTGCGATCTTGGCTCACTGCAATGTCTGCATTGAATTCAGTGGTGCGATCTTGGCTCACTGCAATGTCTGCATTGAATCACTGGGTTCAAGTGATTCTCCTCCCTCAGCTTCCCATGCCTGGCTAATTTTTTGTATTTTAGTAGAGATGGGGTTTTGCCATGTTGGCCATGATGGTGTCGATCTCCTGACGTTGTGTTCTGCCTGCCTCAGACTCCCAAAGTGCTGGGATTACAGGCGTGAGCCAAAGGGAAGAGAGACACAATCTGTTTATATCATAGATGGATCTCTTTGGTGGCAGCATGATGGCGGGATTCAAGAAAGTAGAGCTTTTAGGCACACAAAGCAACTCAATTCTAGATCAACTGTTACTGAAAATGGCATTGCAGCATGGTGGTTAAAGATGTGGGCTCTTTACTTGGATATACATCCATTCAAATTCTACTTCTGCCATTTATGCAGAATATAAACTTGAGCCAGTCACTTGCCCCTTCTCTAAGTTTCAGTTTCTTATCTCCTAAAACAAAGTACTTACAAGAGTATTCTTATGAAGTTTGATTGCAAAGAGATATATGAAGCACTTAGCACAGTGCCTGGCTCATTAACTTAGCCATCATCATTATTAGCATTATTATATTCCATATTATTCATCATATGGAATGGGTTGTTTACCTTCCCAGCTCCATGCTTATGCCCTTTCTGAAACCACTGTGCTTCCAAAACAGTAAAAGAAGGACATGTGCTTGACTCCCCCCACTGATCGGCATCTATCCCTCTGCAACCTACAACTCTTTAAGAGCAGAAGGAATGTCTACTTATTCCTTCCCCTACTTTATAATTTTATTCTTCTACCTAAAGGCAGCAGCCTTGTAATCTAGCTGTCAGATATGGAGTGGCAGCTTAACCACTTTACAGAAGAAAATTCTGACTGAGTCCAGAATATGTGAAAACAATTCAGAAAAATCCACTTTCTGTCCATAGCTTAATTTTAAATGTATGATCTTGCTAAAGAAATAATCATTTATTCATTCCTTCATCCTCTATTGCCCTGGGTCAAAAATCCTATGTGAAGGAAGAACTGAAGAATAATCATTTAAAGGAGAAATAAAAAAATATTCTTTTTTTAAAAAAAGAAAATTACTGTTAATGGAATAATGAGTAATTGAGTATCTAGAATGAATAATGACTACAGGCATATAGAATGTTGAGGATGTGACCTACTCCTAGTTCTACTGTTGGGCTGACTTGAAATTCTCTTTGGCTACTGGGCCTAACTTCCCATGTGTCTCCTTTAAAAGTCATGTGTCTCCTCCAAACTGTGCCTTCTGGTATATTGTCCACTAATATACATGTTGCACTTTGGTAGTCATTTTTATTGCTTCCTTTTCAATTTTAATCAAATTATGTCAACAAATATATCCTGGGTAACTTCACTGTACTAGAGACAGTAAGGTTGCCTACAAGGAACTTTTAGTCTGTCTTAAGTGTCCTTCTGAAAAAAGAAGCTGAGGGAAGGGCTTGAGAACATGTGGTTCATGTGGGCAACGGATTTCAAAGAGCAGGAGTGGGGTATTGGAAGTTAACACAGGAACTGAAGAAGTCAATCGAATAGTCCTGATCTAGCTGGTTTCTGCTGTGGCAAGTGGAGCTCTATCCTCCTGGGTATCCACTGAGAAGATGTAGAATGTGTCTTGGAATCTTTTGGTTCAAGGAACAGTGAAGAGGAATATTTATCCAGTGGCTTCTGCTCCGCCTTGGTCAAGGATCTGTTATTCTTCAGGATTGGCTCAGGCATCAGAATGGTTTAGTGGGGTCCCTGGTGATGGCAGCAGAGAGGCGCTGGGGCAGGAAGGGAGAGTTAGTTCATGTAACTGAGACAAAGTGCTCCCTGGTTACCCCTACACAGTGCTGATTGCTGCAGCAGTATCTGGACTGGAAAGGATGGCCATGAGTATGTGAGATTGGGTACAATACCCAGGACCCACATGGAAAGCTAAGAGCACACGTATAACCAGTAGTTTATGACAACTTGGGGCACAATATCACAGGCTGTGCAGAAGTTATTGCCAAAGGAGTGACAGAGACAATGATTATATATTAGGGAGTTCAGGGTAGAGTGCTTCAAGACTGGATATTCGGAAATGCTTCACTGGAAAGGAGGGTTCCAATACTCGACTTGAAGGATGGGTTGTTGGAGACATCACTTCTGTTTGCTGTTCGGCATTCGTGTGCCCTTCTTCTGATAACCAAATCAAGATTACCTCTAAAGAATGACTCCTCCTCTCCTCTCAGCCCACAGGTTTTGTCTTTGTCTAGCTTAGGGGTCAAGAACCTATGCAAATTGGAGTATTGGTGCTGCCTTCCATGGGCCCTTGGATCAGCATGTGACCCAGTGAGAGCCATTTTAACAAAATGAGACTTTTGCTGAAATGTCTGGGCAAGAGTCTTGCTCTTAGCTCCTGGATTTAAAACAAAGAGGATGAAAAGTATAGACTTGCTGAAATTATCCTGTTTCTTTGAAGTGTAAGGTTGCCCAAGGAGGTGGAGTCAAGAAATGGAAATAGAGAAGATAAGGCCCAGAGATGTTTGAGTTTTTGCATCAAACAGTAGTTGAAGCCAGCAGCTCTCTGGACTTTTCAAATATATGAGCCAATAATTTCCTTTTTATGTTTAAGCCCATTTGGGTGGGTTTTTGGTTGCTTCCAACAGCAAAACAGCAACAAATCTTGTAACTTAGGTAACTTTTAGGCATTTTTTTTTGGTCTCCTCTATAATTTATTTTATTTTTAATGATATCTGTGTTTCTTTCCTTTTTCAATTAAAAATGAATAAAGATGGGAGAATGACGATTAACGTAAAGAATTAAAATAGGGTAGGGTTTGTAAACTCTAACTCAGAAGTTTGTGTGATTGTGGCAGACAAATTTGTGTGCATGTCATATATGTAAGATATCTTCTTATAGCTTGATTATGTAGATGAAAAATATAGTAAGACTATATACTGTCTTCCCCTAAATTTCTGCACTGGCTTTGTTAATTTGTTGTTGACTTTATGTAAAAACGGTGAAGGTTACAATATTGCCCTAGGGTCTAAACCAAACTGTCTCTGAAGGATCTATAGTTCCAAGCAGGACACAAAAATAGTAAATATGAATTTGTGGAAAAGAAAATTTAGCCTACTTGCCAAAAAAATCTTTTAGACAGTAAAATAGTTATTTACTTATTTATCATATTTATTGGATTTGCTCAACACTTATTACCTTCTAGGCATAGTTGTGCATCAGAAATCTAAAAGGTTGAAAGGCCACATCTGGCAGTAAAGCTCACAGTCTACAGTAAACACAACAAGTAAACTATGGAAGCAAATAGCATTTCAAACAAAACCAAGCAGAGAACCAAAGACCTCAAGAAGGAAACTGATAAAGGCAATGCTGATAAATGAGCATTAGGACGCTGAGTGGAGGGGAGCCCATCAACCTCACCTTCACTGTAATTTCAGATTTTGATTATGGGAGAGATGCAGCTACTTTTGTGTTCAGACATTATGTTTTCAACAGAGTTATCTAAACACTGTATAAATCATGTTCTGTTCTACATAATCCTGGCCTTTTGACTCTGTAACAGACTTTGCTTTTTAATACGTGATGAGTGATTGGAACCACATGAGCAGCCATTTATGCTGATCACATTTTTAGCCACTGTCTCATGGAAAACACATATTGGGTGGTCATTATTTCTGCCTGAGGTCATAGCAGAAGCAGGGGCATTACATTTATGTATTTACAGGGTGAAAATCAAATTGGAAGATGGGGCTATTATTCTCTTGGATCTACAACCTTTGAACAATTTGGTTTGGAAATTTAAACTGTTCAAACCAAACTCTAGCCATTATTTCCTTACCCATCATAGATTTTTGCACATACTTAGAGCTCAATGCATTTTTCTCAAGTAAAGTAATATAGAAACTGTGATCCTTCTTTCAGTAGTAGAAACTGACATTGTGTCCAAACTTTGAGTAACATACTTGTATTAGTCCATTCTCGCACTGCTATGAAGAAATATCTGAGTTGAGTAGTTTATAAAGAAAAGAGGTTTAATTGGCTCATGGTTTTGCAGGCTCTACAGGCTTCTGCTTCTGGGGAGGCCTCAGGAAACTTATAATCATGATGGAAGGTAAAGGGGAATCAGGCACGTCTTTACGGAAGGTAAAGGGGAAGCAGGCACGTCTTTACTGCCAGATTTGGCCAGAGCAGGAGAAAGGGTGGGTAGGGGGGTATACACACTTTTAAACAACCAGGTCTCGTGATAATTCACTCACTATCACAAGAACAGCATTGAAGAGGAAATTCGCCCCCATGATCAAATCACCTCCCACCAGGCCCCGAACTCCAACATTGGGGATTACAATTTGATGTGAAATTTGGATGAGGCCACAAACTCAAAACATATCAACAGTTATCTCTTTTTTTAAAAAAAGTTAGATGAAAAAAAGCTATTTCAGAGACAATATTTTTATATTTTTATATTTTATTCTTCAAAACCTGATGTAAAGGCCCCCAGCACATCTGTAATTATTCCAAAACAAGCCAAAAAGTTTTGAAAAATGATTTCAAAGGCAGAGTAACATCTTTCAAAATAGGAATGGTATGCAACATTTGGGATAGAAATAGAAGGTCAGGAAACCAAATAGCATGCCTTCTTCTAACAGAGTAGAGTCATTGCTCTGAACTAATGAGAGGTGGCTTGGCTAAACAAAAATATTTGGGTTTATTTTAGATTGGTTTAGATTTTCAGAAATACCATGTTAACGTAGGGAATCATTTTGAAGATAATTTGGATATTTAAAATTGCTCACTGAATGACTTTAATCCTTTCTGATGGGAGATTTCACTACATCTGAGACAGGCTTGATTTTGTTAAAACTCCCAAGTCCCATGTTTGGCCACATCAACCTGAGACCATGATTAGAGTTAGAAAAGAGACTCTGTAAAGGATGTCACCTTCCTAATGAACCATAGCTGCAGCTCCCCATGTGTCTCTGGATCACATCTGTTTGCTGACAGAGGTCCAACCAATGTCCTCACTCACTCACACGCAACATCAGTGAGGGTTGCGTGTGTGTTCTGACAGTATGTGTTGGCCCAAACACAAGTTGTACTACTGTCAGCCTTGAAGCTCATATTGTTATGAAAGTGACCTGGCTTCTATCTACTCAACCCTGTGTATCATCAAAATAACTTTCATCTAAATTTCTACCCCTGAAGCTTTACCTTCCATGGTGGTAGAAAAAAACACTGTACTACAATTTGATTTGTAGATCTCATGTAAGACTATTTTTTAAACTGGCTGAAATAATAAAGGTTATCTTTCCAACAGAGCAAGCTAATTTTCTAGAGAGATTAAAATCAAAAGTATTTCTTTCTCCAACATGTCTGAAGGTGTATATATCTCCATCCTTTCTTTCCTGCCACCAAACCTTCATACCTGCAAATAGTTAATTTTTGTATTTTTTAAAGAGGGAAGTTTCTGGGGAAAAAGGTGTGATATTGCTTGAGGTAATCTGAGCATATTTTATAGAGAAAAGATACAGGAGTGTTTGACTGATGATAGACAGAATCCTATTCTTATCTTCAAATAAATCATTCTGTTTAATGTGTTTTCTTTATGATAGCCAAAAATGAAATTATACCTTTTCCTTTTATGACCAGCATAGATATTTTTCTGCTTTGGTAGCTTATCTAGTTTTAAAAGTTAGCTTTTTAAAAAGACTATCAATGCATGACTATGCAATATATACTTCAGTTTTATTTAAAGTATATTGCTCCAGAGAAGCAGTGAACATACAATAATTAAT
Source organism: Cheracebus regulus (assembly GCA_963574635.1). Taxonomy (NCBI): domain Eukaryota; kingdom Metazoa; phylum Chordata; class Mammalia; order Primates; family Pitheciidae; genus Cheracebus; species Cheracebus regulus. The sequence goes on from CAUYQU010057786.1 coordinate 15,272, forward strand.
TTTTGGTGAACAGTTTAAGCCAAATTTTTTTTTTTCATTCATGAGGAAGAGAGGGCTGCAAATTATCTCAGAACTATGAATATCAAATGTAAACAGAAGTCAAATGACAGTTCGTGACTGCAGCCAGGTACACCTGTCATACACCAACCTTTGCAAACACATTTATTTATATGGGGAGTAAGGTAGATGGAAGCATCTTTGTTCAATGCAGTGTCTCTAAGATAGAAATGATATACTTCATGACTGGAAAATACGTGGAAGAGTGAACTCAGGGCTTGAATTTTGTTAAATAATTGAATAATTTCACTATTTTTGGTTATATATTGATTTCTCTAAAATTTCTTAAGGCTAAGTACCATTTGACTCATCACTGGAGTATGCAGATTACTTAAGAAATTACAACCCACGCATTTATTCAGTGTATAATTTTTGAGTACCTATTATGTTCCAGGCACTATGTTAGGTGATGGGAATAGAGTAGTGAAAGAGAGGTAGGAGGAAGAGAGGCCCCTACCCCAGGCGATGAGGTTGTAATCTGATTCATAAATTTAGAAGGAGGAATCAAGTATGTACAACTCAATACCTTCTTCTATTTGGGATCACCCTACTGGCAGAGAGCATGTTTTGTGTCTATGTTTTGTCAAGAGGTAATAGGGGTTTTTATCTAGAAAGAGACACCTGAAGTTGCCTACCTAATGACTGAGTAAGTAAGATTCCTAATTCAGGAAAGAAGTATTAGGATGCTCACTTGGTGTCATGCCTAAGATTTCTTTTTCTCCAAACATTCTCATCACCAGGAAAGTTAACACTTTATCTGCCTAACTCCTAAGTCTGTCCCTTATTTGGTTCTAAACTTGGGTGAATACAGTATAGCCTATTGTTCCTAGGCTACAAACTTGTTACTGTACTGAATACACTATGTTACTGTACAGTATGTTACTTCACTGAATACTGTAGGCAATCGTAGCACAAGTACCTCTAAATATAGCTAAATATGGAAAGGTACAGTAAAAATAAAGTAGTAATATTGATTTCTCAAAACACCAAGATCTGCCACTAATTAGCAGGATGACCTATGGCAAATTACTTAACCTCTGAGTTTCTTCTTTTGTAAAATAGTCTAGGAAGTGATTCCTAAACTCCTGGGTTGCTCAAATATTCTGTGATTTTATGATTGTTTCTAGTAAGACATTTCTTTTTTTTTAAATTTTTTATTTTTTATTGCATTTTAGGTTTTGGGGTACATGTGAAGAACATGCGGTATTGTTGCATAGGTACACTCGTGGCAGTGTGATTTGTTGCCTTCTTCCCCTTCACCTGTATCTGGCATTTCTCCCCATGCTATCTCTCCCCAACTCCCCACCCCCCACTGTCCCTCCCCTATTTCCCCCCAACAGACCCCAGTGTGTAGTGCTCCCCTCCCTGTGTCCATGTGTTCTCATTGTTCA
>CAUYQU010057788.1:0-33837 GCA_963574635.1 Cheracebus regulus
AGGAAGAGGAGGAGGGAGAGAAAAAGGCAAGAAAGCTACCTTTCGGGCCTGGCACTCCTCTTGGCCCCGGAGTTCCAGGGTAGCCCCGCTCTCCTTTTTCTCCCAAAGGTCCTGTGCCTATAACCTGAATCAAAAAAGAAAAGGTGACGATCCCGTGGCGTGGGTGGCTAGTCCTGTACAGTAAAGCAGTATGAGTGAAGAAATGGACATATTCATTATTATTTCAAGAAACATGGAGTGAAGTAGCAGCAATGGCAGTGGACAGGGAGGAAGGGGACTGTCCTCAGAAACGTGTGGCGTAGCTGGGAGGTAGCTGACCCGCAGAGGACTCCGCCAGGGGGGTTCCTGCTTCCTCTCATCATCGTTTCCCTGGCAGCAGCTTTTTAACACTCCAGTGAGGTAAAGTTGGACTAACATCAATTTGAGGCTTAGGTTTATAATTTCTAATTGTACATACAAGCCATAAATTAAATGTTTTACATTATAGGGTATTATGAGAGGAACACTCTTAAATTTCCGTAGGCTATATATAATAGGAACAAGCAAATTTCCTTATTGGAAGAGTTTTTGGCTTTTTTTTTTTCTGATGACCAAAAGTAAGCATTTCCTTAAGGTTGCAAGACAATAAGGGGCACTTTTGGCTCATTAAAAAGGAGAAAATTCACTGAGCCTGATTCTAAATTAATAAAATTCAAGACAAATGGCAAAGTCAACTTTTGCATATTACCTTTAAAATATAATTCCTGTGTATTAATTAAATTAATAGATATTATTAAAACATGTCAATGGAAAATAGCTTGATTTAGTCATTCCACAAGTTACACACATCAAACATCATGATGTATACCATAAGTATATATATATGTTTTATTTGCCAGTTAAAAAAATCAATAAAGTAAAACCTTTGATGTAAATCTATAAATAAAATGGGCTGTGTGAACGCATTACCTGTGGCACTGCAAGGAAGGCCGTGAAGGAGAGAACGGTAACATTTTCATTAGTTCAAAAAACCAGGGGCAAAATGGCTAAAGCAATGACTGCACAGCTCTCTGATAAGACTGAAAATAATCACCATGAAGATAGTTGCAAACATGATAATGCCCATTTTTAAATGTCACACACATCACTGACAGCTATGCAAAAAATGTATGTTGATCAGTAGTAAAGTGTTATTTGCAAAAATAAAAATTGTTTTGCCAGGATAGTTAAATTGTAGATGACCTGTTTCTCTTACAAAAATTTTCCTCAATGAACCATTTTTTTTATATTTTGTTTAAAAAAGGTGTCAAGGCCGGGCATAGTGGCTCACGCCTGAAATCCCAGAACTCAGGGAAGCCGAGGTACGTGGATCACCTGAGGTCAGGAGTTTGAGATCAGCCTGGCCAACATAGTCAGACCCTGTCTCTACTAAAAATACAAAAATTAGCTGGGTGTGGTGGCAGGTGCCTGTATTCCCAGCTACTCCTTGAACTCACGAGGCAGAGGTTGCAGTGAGCCAAGATCGCACAGCTGCACTCCAGCCTGGGCAATAGAGCAAGACTCCATCTCAAAAAAAAAAAGGAGTCAAATATGTTACTAATATTCTCATCCATGTGCAAACCTTTTCATTTTCAGTGGTTTAAAGATGTGCAGGAATTGTCAAAATATAATAAAAATAGTAAATACGAAATGCCATGCAATACAAATTAGAAAATCATTTCAAGTAACATGAACCACTTTACATAAAAAATGCAATTCTAGAGACAGCTGCGGGCGTGTGCCCTGTGTCTCCTCTCCTTCCTTCCCCCAGTGCTCCCGCAGACCCAGGGACAGCACTCCTACTCACAATTCCAGGTGGGCCGGGAGGACCTGCTTCACCTTTATCTCCCTACAAAAGAAAAGAAAACTTTCCTTGCATATTCTTACTATAAAGATCGTCTTGCAGAAAGCTGGTTAAACATTTCTTCTGGTAAAATGGAGTGCCGAGGGCACATTGAAACTATTTTTCTCTCTTTAGTATCTCTCATTCCATAACTATTACAACAAAAATGAATAGATTTCACTTTTTTTTTTTGCATACACGTGACACATGAAAATAAGGACTTCTGTAAAATGTCGGTTGGGGGCTAATTATTCTTTTTACAAAAGAGCCCAGATACTTGTCCTGTCGCTTGCACACTTCTGCGGAAAACAGAACCATTGATGAGTGGAATTGGCAACCAAGGTTTTTCCATTTTAAAAAGAGAAATGAAATAAAATAATATAAAAGCATGATTTCCAAATGTATTTTCTTAAGGAAATCATTTTACGTGAGGTTTTTAGGTGAAGATTTTCTCAAATTTGCATTGGAGGTCATAATATAAAATCTAGTATTAACTAAAAACATTGGTGGATAAATTCTGATCACTTTAAGTTTTAATCTCATCCATAGTAGATGAAAAACCCAAAGAAATTAACCCTTTCATATCAAATATTTTTATATAAACATCATCAAAATGATTTAAACAGTCCAGAAATATGTACATATGACATGAATGTATATTTTTTTCCTTTTATATTAAAGCAGTAAACAACAATGGAATGTTTTGAATTTTCTTATATGAATACCAGAAGAGATTTTAGAATATCTAGAGGACATAAATATCTCAGCCACTATGTTCTAAATATACCTACCATTTAAAATTTAAAGGATTTTACTTCCTCAAAAAATTATGCCCAAGGAGTTCTCCCTTTTGTCCCTGGCTTTAATAAATTATCTGCAGGCTACGGAGGTCCTCTCCCCAGCCTTCCACTCACCATTGGTGATGAATATTCCAAAATTATCTCTTATATTAGTAAAGATTTACATTACCTAGTCTCATATTAAGAGAGAAAACTAAAGCAATAATGAGATTTTTTCTGCCTGTAAGATTGACAAATATTTTTTAGTTTTTTTTTGTTTGTTTGTTTGTTCCCCAACTGAAAGGGCCTGGTCTGGCAGAAGGACTTTCTGGAGCAATTTGGTTGCATGTGGCAAAAATTTCAAAACAAGTGTCCCAATGTGGACCCCACTATTACGCCTTTAGGAATTTGACAGAGAAACAACTAGACAAGTGAGCAAAAATACTTGTAAGCAAACACATTTGGAAATGGCCCAAATACCACACAACAAAAGGCACGCATGTTCATATCATAATTATATTGATGGACACTGAAACAGATCCTCCGTCTATGAGTACGTGAAAAAGTAAGTTATACTGTTCACTGCCACCTTTACAAACTGCCTGCTTGTGTATGCACATAGGGACATTGTGAACTCTGGCCATTTCTGAGCAGGTAATAGAAAAAATTAGGTAAGCTTTCCTTTCTTTGTGATATCTTTCTATATTTCCTATTGTTTTATGATCAGGAAAAAAAAAATCTACTACCAAAAAAAGACATTAAAACTTGAATGAGTAGCACATTTCATGTATTTTAATTTTTTTTTTAAATCTTGAACACAAAGGAAACCGCTAAATTGTGTTTTTACCATAAGAAGCATAAACAACTTTTTTCCCTTGAGTACAGGGTCCTTTATTCTAGGAAAGAATAAGCAGACTTCTGGGTTGAATTGGAAAGTGAAGATAAAGACTCACTTTCCAATAATGCCAGTGTTTTACCTGTGGGCCCTGGCGGCCTACGAGTCCTGGGTACCCGGGATCGCCAGGAAAACCCTGAAACCAGAGAGAAGCAGAAATCATCAGAGGCCAGTGACAGCAACAGTGGACCTGCTTGTAAGAACCACAGAGAGACACTTACGGGACTCCCTTTCTCCCCTTTGTCACCATCTTTTCCGGGTTTTCCCTGTAGAGTAAAGATGCAAATGTTAGTTTTAATAGATAATAATAGTAACTGGGATATAACACCAAAGCTCTGATTCAGATAGCTTAATATGTTGTCTCTTTTATGAAATCACAAGCAAGGTAAATGAGGGCTCCATGTAAGTCAGCAACAGCACAATAATAAGTAATACAGTAAATGATGAGTAACTATGAACAAGTTGCAATAGAAGAGAACTCCATTTTTAGAGAACGGAGTCCGATGAGCTACAAGCATTCTAAAATATGATTGTATCTTGGCAGCAAAGCTCACATCAGAGAAGTTTGCCTGTTGGCAGCTGAGTATTTGCAAGCTTGTGCAAATGCTTCATTTCATGCAGGTTTCTGCATGTTACTTCCAGGTAGAAACCAGAACCATCCCAGCCGACTGGCAGCAGAGTAGGTCTCACATCACCATCATCCCTAAAGCGAGAAGCATCTCAGCCTCTCAGGCTTGTGGCTGTGCAAACACAGTCTGGTGTTCTGGGTGGCAAAGTCCAAGCAACCTGCTGTTCTTCAACAGAGCAGGACTGGAGGTTTCAGGGATGGCCCAGGACTCTTGGAAGCCTCTGTCCACAGTCGGTGGCTGATCCTTAAACAGGGAAGGACCTTGCCTTCCTGGGAGGCCTTGCACATGATACAGCTCAGGAGAGTCTTGGAGAAGCACTTCAGGGTGCAAAGAGATAAACTAGAAGTCCCTGCAAGCTTTTCCATTCTCATGTTTCTATGAATCTGCAATTTTTGGCATGAAAGAAGAACTGTTTTATGATAAAAAGGCTTTGGAAAGCACTTACTCTGGGTCCTGGTTTTCCGGGTTCACCTTTCTCTCCGACCCCCGGCATTCCCTTAAATGAACAAAAAGAAAAAGAGATTCATTCGTCTATTTAAGCAAAATGTTAAATTAGATAAACATTAAACTTAAGGTGACATCAGCTTGTGACTTAAATCTGTACTTTATGGTCTCTGACCTAAATATAATGGGCAGACATTGAGTACTTACCTGAAATCCAGGTTCACCTTTTTGGCCCTGAAAGAATGAGAGAGACACATAAGCACTATCAAACAGCTGTATCAATTGTTGTATGCTACATTAAACACATAGCAAGGGAAAAAAGCACTCTTTTTCTGTTATATTAACAAATAAATTCACGTTGCTCTCCAGCACTCACTTACCATTGACAGTACAAATGGAGGAAAGGCAGAGCTCGTCAAGCCTGACCCATGATGACCGGCCCTGCCCTCCTCCCGACCGCAGCCTGGCTCCCTCCTGCTGACCAAGCCACACAAAACTTGGGGCACATTTAAGAAGCCCTGATCCAGGGTGTGAGCCTCAGATGAGGCTTGGACCAACCCGGTTCCAGCTGCCTCTGCTCTCAGAGGTGCTCCTATTTTATGGAATGAACAATCTATACATCTGTTTTCCAGGTCAGGACTGAAGGCAGCTGGAAAAACTGAGTTTCGACCCAGTTTCTCTCTGTCCCTTGGAATTTGTCCAAAATTAGAAAATCAGTATTCACTGGATGAAGCCCATTCATACCTTTTCTCCCTTGGTGGCATAGTCTCCTTTTTCTTGAACTTGAGCTTGTCCTGGTACTCCCGGAGGCCCACTGACCCCCTGATCACCCTGTCGACATAAAAAGGTTAAATTAATTAGGCATAGAAACAATTATGCAAAGATGACAAAACACAGAGAGGTAAAAGCCTAAAATAAAACATCTATTTTTAAAATGTAATTATACTCTATTGTATTCTAATCATCCTTGCCTCTGCAGAAAATCAAATTTCAATAGGAAGATGGTACAATAAGTATCTAAAGCCAGGAGAATTCCACTTCCCAGGGGTCACAGAACAGCCACTAGCTCGGGAATAACCGTGGAATATGAACACCTACAAGACACCTCTGGACGTGCGTGCACCTGTGTCGTGTATATTGGCTTCGGAGGAAAGGAATACAAACTGCCTAACAGAATTTGAGAAAAAAAGAAGGCATTTTAGGTTACCCCAAAATAAGACAACCATTAAGAGTCTCCTTCCTCAGGCATCCTAACTGCTGATTACACCTCAAAATTACAACCGCATACATTTCAGAGTCATCATATGGCGACGTTTATTAAAAGGATGGGCCAAAATCTGGGGTGGCAAGCAGAGGCCACCTGCGCGTCCAGATCCATCCAGGCTCCACTGCACTGGGTGCCCTGGTTGCAACTGCCTCCACCAGCCTGGACATCAGAGGAGTCTGGCCCTTCCACAGGCTGGCTGCAGCAATGGCAGGCAGCCCCTCTTAGCCAGTGCCTGCTTCATTGGTCTGATCCAGGGAAACTCCTGGAGAGGATCCGGGACCCACCACTTGCCTCTTCTCCGCAGGATGAAGTCAGCTGCTGTGGTCTGTGCCCTCCCGGCTCCATACTGCATCTCCTCCCACACCCACCTGGCCCTAGACCTGCCTGCCTCTGAGAAGAGAGGCCGATGGTGAGGGGTCCACTGCCAACTGTGCTAGTCCCAATGCTCCTGGTGATGGGCCTGGACTTTCTCGCCTCTGAGAAGAGAGGCTGGTGATGAGGAGGCCACTTCCAACCAAGCTAGTCCTAATTCTCCTGCGGATGGACTTTAGTACTGCAGGGCTTACAGGGTCAAGTCTTCAATTTCCTAATGGTCAAGTCCTAAATCTGACGCTTATAAATCCTAGGTCTGACCTCATCCCTGATGAAGAAGAGTTTGATTGAACTCTTTGTACAGATCATTGGAGTTAGCCTCGTTGTTCTCTGCTTGTCTGATCACAGAGCACTCTCAGGAATTCAATGTATTGAATAAACTAAAATAATTCAATAACGCTGGCATTTTAAGGAAAACACTACCTAATGCAAGAACATGCAGAGAAGAGTAACTACACTTATAAGAGTCTAAACATTGACCCGGAGGTGGGAACTGTCAGCTGAGGACTGTGATTTTCAACATAAAAGCACTCCAGATCAGTGTGCACTCACCTTGTCACCTTTCGGTCCTTGAAAACTTAAGCCCATTTGCCCCTGTGGATTAAAAATTACGTTTTCATTATTGGACTTGTCGACTTTGCTCAAAGTCATTCTACAAACCTCACACAAAATGCAGTAAGATGGTAGATTTCAGGCAATATCTTTGTCCCACAACCATCATAAAAATTTCTGGAAAGTAATGATCATGCTGTATTCAATGGCTATGAAAAAAGTTTTTAAAGTATTACTGATCAAAGATTCTAAGACTTTTGTTTAAATTTACAGTTTTTAAACTCTTGCATTAGAAAACTAAAGAAAACATCAGTGATTCCAAAGTATTAACTAAGGGATGAATGAAACAAAAGATCAGTATATTGATAGATGATCAATAGATAATAAATGATAGATGATACTTAAAAGTATATTTAGATAAAGATAGTGTTAATTTGCCAACTTTTTTACAGACTGAAAGGAGAAGAATGAGCCATAGCAATTTCATGATAGCCTTATATTAATACCAAAGGAGAAGAATGAGCCATAGCAATTTCATGATAGCCTTATATTAATACCAAAGGGCAAAAAATGAAAAAAAAAAATAACCTTTACCTTTTCACCTGGAGGGCCGGGAGGGCCTGGGGGACCCTGGAAGAGATAGCATTTTAATTAAATAGGATTCACAACTCTAGGGAGCTTTAAGTCCTTCTTTAGGCTGAAGTTATCTTAAGATTCTCTGGTCAACATGATCATTTATTTGTTAAATATTTTTCCTGGGCTTCCCCTCGCTCCCCGCTCCTAGCAGGCACAGGACCCTCAGATGTGACCATATCGCTACCAATCCTTCTACCCTGCTCCGCGGTGAAGCCACCCAGGGCAGAGCATGTCTGTCCATCTTTGAACTCACTCCCACAGACTGTGGCTATTAGCGGTACCCAGCCAGCCCCTACAGTCATGACTGCATTATCTGTTTCAAGATACCGGTTTATGATGCTATCATCATCCCTGTCCCACAGCTCTGGGTATTTGAAAACCGGGTTGGTGGCCAGATGTTTAGTAAGAGGGAAGCTAATTCCAACATGTCCAAATTAAGAGTGACCATGACCATGTCAAGTTTTTACTAGATTATTATTTATGTTCACACCTCAATATGGTTGTTCTTTAAATGACTGCCTTGGAGAGACAGCCCCAGAACTTACTGGTGGTCCGGTAAATCCTGGGGGCCCAATAGGACCTGGAAGCCCCGGCAGTCCTGGTGGGCCCTAGAACGTGTTGAGAAAGAAATGAGTCAAGATGCAAACTTCGGGGGGTAAGTTGGCTCATGTTCATAAATATCCAGCAAATGCTTACTGTGGTCCCTGGGGATCCGGGAAAGCCACGTTCACCTTTCAACAGCATGCCGGGCACATGGCCAAGTATCTCTCCTGGGTCACCCTAGAGGATGGAAAAAGAAAAAAGAAAGTTGCGAACATTGACATTCATGTGAAGAAACGTAAAACACAGTGAGCAGCTGGCACGTTACTGTCGCAGGACTGGCCTGCGTCTGGGATTTAGACCCTGTGTAAACTGGAAATCGACAGCCTGCCCTTCTCGCCGTCATAGCGAGACTGTATATAATAAGATTATATACAGTCTTATAATGTAACAGAGTTTAGGGAAACGTATTCAGAAGCAATCGATCGGCCAAAGAGGTTTAAAGAAAATGTGTTTTTATGTCACTTGTTTTAAACAGATTCCCTGTCATGAATCCAATAAAGCAACATAAAATAAAATAAAATGTACCTTCATTCCTGGTAACCCTGGTGGTCCCTAAAAAAGAAAGTTCTGGTGTTAGTTTTCTTTTTCTCAAAATATCATTAGCATTTAAGATGTTATTATATAATATTACACATAAAATATAAGTTATTAAAATATAAGCAAAGAAACGGAAATGGAATGAGAAGAAAGAAATTATAAAAAGAAAGAAGTTCTGCCCTTAAATCACCCTATACTCACGGGATTTCCAGCGAAGCCAGGCAAGCCGGGGGGCCCCAGCGGCCCTCTCTCTCCCTGGGAAGACAGCAGAGCGTCATTCACGTGCACTGTGTGGGGCACACACGCCGTCCCTGACACCGCATGCATTACTCGGCCCTATCCTTCATCTGTTAGTTCAAGTCTTTTCCTAAAAGCAGTTTGTCACAAGCTACGCAACTGTGTACCACTTTGCGAAAGAAGAAATATACCTGATAGGATCATCAATAGGGACAAAGGCTCATACTGGCATTTTCCTACTTGGTGTAGTAATTGATTAAAGGTAATAAGTTCCATGCTTGAAAGCAATTTTAAGATAAAAGTCTACAAAAAAAGAAAGGAACAATTGTATCTTTCTGGTACACTAAATATTCATATCTTTCTGGCACACTAAAAAATTGTATTTCCTTACTAAATAAAGCAAACTGTAGGACAAGTAATTGTTCAACTAACTGTGGCAAATAAAACTCTGTTAACATAATCACACTCCTTGACTCCTTAATATGCAAAATTATATAAACAACGCTGGAAAAAGAGGGTTTCGGTTCTGGACTTACCTTTGTGCCGTTGCATCCTGGAATACCTGGGGGGCCTGGCGGGCCGTCTTGGCCAGGAATACCCTGCAATTAAGGAAGTGAAAATGTAACCCAAGTAGAAAATCACCTGATGGAAAATATTCCATGAAACAAGTAGAGTGCATTTTCTATACATACGGGAAGTCCTGGGTTTCCAGGGTAGCCAGACGCTCCCGGGGGCCCCTGAGGGTGGAAATAAAGCATGTCAGTGAAGGGCTGGGAAACCTCACTCCCCCCTACACACCCGCCCGGTTAACGGAGTCCTGCCCGCATTTTTGGTGTCCAGAACACAAACACACAAAGCAGACAGTGCACTCTGCACAAGAGGCAGCACAGGGCACAGCCCAGGGCAGACCGCCCAGGCTTACAGAGGCAATTCTACACCAAAAGCACACTACTGCCATTTGCAACTGCATAGACATGGAACCAACTTAAGTACCTACCAACCAATGAGTGCATAAAGAAAATGTGGAATATACGCCCCGTGGAATACTACTCAGCCATAAAAAGGAACAAAATGATGTCTTTTGCAGCAAATTGGATGGAGCTAGAGGCCATTATTCTAAGGGAAGTAACCCGGGAATGGGAAACCGAATACCGCATGTTCTCACTCATAAGCGGCAGTTCTCTCTGAGGATGCAAAGGCTTAAGAGTGATACAGAGGACTTTTGGGACTCGGGTGGAGGGAAGGCTGGGAGGGGGTGAGGGACAAAATCTATGTAGTGGGTACAGTGTACACTGCTTGGGTGACAGGTGCACTAAAATCTCAGAAATCACCACTAAAGAACTTATCCACGTAACCAAAAACCACCTGGACCACAAAAACTATTGAAATAAAAAAATCAAAAGATGAAATTTTTAAAAACCTAACTGCGATCCCTTCAAACACACGGTTGCCCATACACAAAACAGCTCTGCCCTATTTCATCTTTAATAAGAGGTGGAGAGGAGGAAAAGCAAGCCTGGCTCTGAAAATGCCTGGACTTTTCCATTAAATGAAGTCACCGCTGTGTAATGACTATAGACGCAGCATCGAGTGCCCCTTCCCCGAAATTAAAAAATGCCCAGAAGAGATTCCTGAAGAAGAGCAAACAGGGGAAAGCACATTTGCAGAGCCCAGGACTGAGGCGCTCAGCCTGTCCCCCGGTCCCCTGGGAAGGACTGGGGCTCCAGGACCCTGCCCGCCCCTGCTGTGTGAGCTGGGAGGAGAGACGAGGATGAGGGCTCGGAGAAAGGAGGGGAAGGCGCCGACTTTGGAGGCCTGGAAGCCGGCCCGTCCCATGCAAGGAACCATCGCCTGTGAGCGGCAGCCATACTCACTCTCGTCCCTTTTGTCCCAGGTAGTCCTGGTTCTCCAGTGTCACCCTGGAACAGAACAGAAACGCTGTTGTCATTGATCACCGTTATCTCAGAAATGCAGGCAATCTTGCATCCACCCCACCCCCCATTTCACAGCCACGCTCATCCGCCCTACCCCCATCCCACGGCTGAGCTTACCTTTTGTCCTGGTGGTCCCTGTGGCCCCTCGGGTCCTTGCATTCCAGGAAACCCAATGACACCTTGTAAGCCTGGGAGGCCTCTTTCACCCTACAGAAGAGGAACACAAATCAGGCAAAAGGCAGCAGGAAATAAACAGGAAGGAACTGGTGACCAACTGTGATGGCTAATTTTGTTTGTTGTTGTTTTTGAGACAGAGTCTCACTCTCTTGCCCAGGCTGGAGTGCAATGGCGTGATCTTGGCTCACTGCAATGTCCACCTCCCAGGTTCAAGTGATTCTCCTGCCTCAGCCTACCGAGTAACTGGGACCACAGGCACCCACCACCACACTGGCTAATTTTTGTATTTTTAGTAGAGACAGGGTTTCACCATGTTGGCCAGGCTGGTCTTGAACTTCTGACCTCAGGTGATCCACCCTCCTCGACCTCCAAAAGTGCTGGGATTACAGGCATGAGCTACCACACCTGGACCACGATGGCTAATTTTAGGTGTCAAGTAGACTGGGTCACAGGATACCCAGATAGCTGGTAAAGCATGATTTCTGGGTGTTTCCGAGGGACTGGCATTCAAATACGTGGACAGTAAGGAAGACCTTCCCTCACCCAAGGTGACTAGGTGTCATTGTTAGCTGATGCCCAGATAGAACAAAAAGGCAGAATAGAGGCCAACTCTCTCTCTTCTGAACTGGGACACCCATCTTCTCCTGCCCTTGGACATCAGAACTCTGGGTTCTCCGGCCTTCGGATTCAGGGACTCGCACCAGCAACCCCATGGGTTCTCCAGCTTCTGGCCTTGGCCTGTGTTACACTTCAAGTGCCCCGAGTTTGCAGGTGGGAGATCACGGAACTCCTCACCCTCCATGATCCTATAAGCCAATGCCCATCATAAATCTAACTATCATCCAGCCTTGCACAAGTCCACAGTGAGTGTGTGGAAGGATGGCAGCGACGACTTCAGGCAGCTTTGCTCTACTGTGCTTTAAACTCTGGAGGACAGGAAACAGTCATACCTCATTCCTGGCACGATGCTTTAGATATACTAAATGCCAAATAATTTCTTGGGTAAATAAAATAATAAACAGTGAGGGCTTTTTCACTGAACTGGTTATAATTTCACACCATCAGTGGACCTCTCTTGTTAGCAACAGTCTCAGCGCTGAGCTTTTGTGACGGAAGTTCCAAGACATCTTCCTCTTCAGAGACCATTAGGAGGCATGAGCAGGCAGAGTCCACAGTGTGGACCTCACGCAAGATGCTAGCCTCCCCTGAACCACCACGGCGTGATGGTGGGCTTTCGTGAGAAGTGTCTTTCAACGAGTGTGTTTTGGGCTGGGCGCAGTGGCTCACGCCTGTAATCCCAGCACTTTGGGAGGTTGAGGCAGGTGAATCACCTGAAGTCAGGAGTTTGAGACTAGCCTGGCCAACATGGCAAAACTCTGTCTCTACTAAAAATACAAAAATTAGTCAGGTGTGGTGGCACGTGCCTGTAATCCCAGCTACTCAGGGGGCTGAGGCTGGAGAATCACTTGAACCTGGGAGGAGGAGGCGAGAGTGAGCCGAGATTGTGCCCCTGCACTCAAGACTGGGCAACAGAGTGAGACTCCATCTCAAAAAACAAACAAACAAAAACCCATGATTATGATAAGAAATCAAGAAGATCTATTTGCTTTACAGCATGTGGACTTTAATGCAGTCTTACCATAGGAATTGGGTAGATTAAGTAGCCATTATTAGCTGATCGAAAAACAGAAGGCAGGCCCTTTGGAGATTACTGGTAGGATTACGTAGTGTTCAGTGCCTGTCTCAAAGTTGCCTTAGTTGAAAGCAAGAATAAGCTGACCAGCTATACATTACAAAACATAAACATCCAAAGTCGTCCTTCTTTCCAAGCCACTCAGCCAGCCCTGGCACTTACTGGTGAATTAACTGCCTGCCGCATTTTTACAAATGCAGAAACGGGGTTACAATCCTGGAATTCAACCACCATGCCTCTGTAGAGCTGTGTGTTTCATTCAAAGTATATGAACCACCACGCCTCCATAGAGCTGCGTGTTTCATTCAAAGTATATGAACCACCATGCCTCTGTAGAGCTATGTGTTTCATTCAAAGTATACGAACCACCATGTCTCCACAGAGCTGCGTGTTTCATTCTAAGTATACGAACCACCATGCCTCCATAGTGCTGTGTTTCATTCAAAGTATATGAACCACCATGCCTCCGTAGAGCTGTGTGTTTCATTCTAAGTATATGTCAGGAGTCTAGACACAGTATGCTGTAAATTTGGGAGAGATTGTTTCAAATGCTAGAGAATTGAATAAAATAGTCAGTGGATGAAAGAACCTCAAGCCCCACGGTGTGACACTGCCCCTTCAGGCCAGCAACATCCAGGGAATTGGCCAGAGGACCAGACGTGACCCCATGAGGCTCTGAGCCCAAGGTTCGACAGGGAAGGCTGGCTACTTCTCCCTGAGGCCTGTGCCAGTGAGGAAAGAGAAACATTTCCAGACCAAGGCTTTGTTCAAATGAAGAGCTCCTTAAACACACCCATTCTTCGCCTGCAGTGATGGCCCCAGGACACAAGGGCAGAAAATTCTGCTGTGAGGAGCTCTGGGGCACAAGGTCAGCAATCTGGGCCACCCAATTTTTGGATGTAGGAAAAGCCTCCTCAAACCAGAATAGGACTGAACTCAAACAGCTGCCTAAAATAAATAAATAAATATGGACTTTGTAGCCCCAAATAGCCCAACATCAGATAGGACGGAAATGAGAAAGGCATGTCCATGTAGAAGCTTTCTAATACATTTGGTGGAGTATTTTTAGTACTTGATTAACATCGGCAGTACCGCCATGAGACACAACGATAAGATTTTATAACTCTCGATTTAACCATGGAATGCACAGAGGACCGGAGCCAGATTCACTGATTTCTAGTTTCTCACTGAGTCAGCATTACAGCCAGAAATAGAAATGAGGTCAGCCTTCACCACAGTCCCTGTTTTTTCTGGGTCACTAGAGCAAGCCGGTTCCCAGCAGAATATTCAACAATTCACCAACCTCACGTTAGCCCAAGGTACCGACCCTTTTATGTCCATTTCACAGATAGGGAAAGATTCTGATGCTTAACTGACTTGTCACATGTCACTGGGTGACCCCTCATGCTGCTGGGAACAGAACACAGAAATCTGAATTCCCAGACCTTGCTTTTACCGCAAGAACACATTCTTTCCCAATGTCACCAGAACACTTAAGCAATCTATGTCTCCCCAGAGCTTTGAAATGAAGGAGCTAAGAAGGAAGTGACCCCTCCATGCACATGGTTCTTGCCATTCCCCACATTCTTTTTTAACGTTCTTAATCTTTTGTCCAGATAAAAGTGCACACGAATAATGTAATGCTCTGCACTCTGTCCAAGGTTATTATGGGAACCAGGGCAGCGCAAACAGACAGGATAAGCACTTAAACAGCTATACAGTTAGCTGGCGACTAGCATGCTGTATGGGGCCAAATCATTCCTCTGAGCTTTTAGCACATTTCCACCGGGATTGTAAGAACAGCAACGAGCTGGACAAGTTGTACAATGGTTACTGGAGCCAGACTTTGCAGCTGCTACTGGCAATGCTACAACCGTGACCCCCATGACCCGCCTTCCACTGGAGCTCAAGGCAGAATGTGCACAGTTAGGACTCAGAGAGCAACAGGCCCCTCGATCGTCCATTTCCCATGGTGTGCTCAAGGCAAGGTCCAAAAATCCATGGCGGCCACAGACTTCGTGTCAGGCAAAAATGAAACCCACAACCATCGTCTGTCACAGCAATGACTACTTAAAATGGAAGAGAGAAATGACAAACTTGAAAAATATGACATAGAACGTTTTCATGCAACTGCACCTTGTGGCCTCATTTCTGAACATCAGTGTAATGCAGAGCACTAGTCAAAACGGAATTTCTATGCCAAAAATGGAGACGATGACTGCTGTGTCCTCAAGTGACAAAACGCAGAATGTGTGGAGGGAGAGCAAAGTGCCACTGTCTATACAGATGAAGGAATGCAACATGGAGCATGATCTTGGAGCCACAATTAGCCATTCTAAGTTAGGCATGAAATAGGGTTTCATGCATGGAGCAACTTAACATTCTGGCTTAATGTATTATCTAAAGCAAGCATCTACTTTTTAAAAAATCCTTCAAATGTGTGGAGAAAAAGTCATTTTATAATACCCAATTCTTTCTCCTCCTCTTCCAATACTTGTAGAAACAAGTTCATGATTCAGGACATCAAATGCTCAAATAAGCTTCTGTCACAGATAAGTCAGAAATTCAAATACAAATCAAGCACCCAGGACAGATGAAGTTGAAATAGCATGGAGCTTCTAAATGTGGAGGGAAAATATAATGACCAACAACAAAAACTGATGTCAACACAAAATATACCTAGAACAAGCACTCATCAAAATTTCTACAGTCAAAGACCCTGTAACCCCTGTTTCAACAGCCAACATGGAATCCATATCTTTAAATCAAAATTTGAACGGATTTTTTGCAATCTGAACTATTCGGATCACAGAACTTCACAACGGACTGAAGCACACACACAAATGCTGCCAGCGCTCTGGGGCTTCCTCTGCGCACAGACTGAGTATGAGTACCGGGTCCGGGTACTGAGCATGGAGTGTACTGGGTATGGCAGCCTCCCTGTGCTGGGTGCATTCACGGGAAACAAGCAATGCTCATCAGGCAGACTGCAATTCCTTCTCCACTTCAACCCTGTAGCTTCTTCACAGGCAATGCCATTGTTTCATTCATTCACAGTGTTTGAATTCAATGAAACTAGAAACGCTGAAGTAGCCAATTGTGTAACATGAAGCTCAGCATGACGTAGGATTCCACACAAGAACCCTAAAAACTTTAAAAGGTAGTAAAATGTTACTGGGCAGGACAGGACCCCCGATGCCTCTGCAGTCTAAGAGTTCTGGGACTGGCCGGAGTCCGCAGCAGTGGCTGACAGGCGCAGGGAAAGCTCGTGCTCCCGACCCTGCGCCACACTGGCGCTGCTGCTGCTTTCTGTCATCTGGCACCTTGAGATTTCCATTTACGAGCAAGACTGCAAACCATTCCGGGAACG
This sequence comes from Cheracebus regulus, assembly GCA_963574635.1. Taxonomy (NCBI): domain Eukaryota; kingdom Metazoa; phylum Chordata; class Mammalia; order Primates; family Pitheciidae; genus Cheracebus; species Cheracebus regulus. The sequence goes on from CAUYQU010057788.1 coordinate 15,987, forward strand.
AAAGCCCTCACATTTGCAGCCAGCGCTCACCAAGCATCCAGTGAAGGGGAAATGACGTCGAGGATGGCTCACAGTCGGTGGGTGACTGCAGAACTCTGACCGAAATTCCACAAGGCCAACTCCTTGAGCCCAACCACCATCAGACATCGGCAGGACCACTTCCTGAGTGCCACCGCTGGGAAAGGGGTGGGAAGGCTGCAGGCCATGCCGCAGGGTCATGGAAAACTCTGTGGCGAGGCCCCAGCGGGAGCTCCCTCCATGCCAGGAGGCTTGACATTAGGGCAGAAATACAGCCACGGCAGTAGAGCGGGAGCAGGGTGCAGGGAGATCCCCGAGAGGGTCTGCTTTTCTTAAGAGGAAGTCAGGAGCGCTCACTCGCCTTTGCTCTATGAGACTTACAACTGAACTCTGAAGAGGATGTGTATGTGTTCATTAGAAGTATAGGAATGAAATTTAATAGTGTGGATGGCCCTTAGCAGCTACATTTATCACTATCATTATTTCTTGCATTTAAATATTTAATATTAAAGCAGGAAAGATTAAACCAAACACACACAAAAAGCATGGCTGCAAATCTGTGTCTTCTTCCGGAAACTCTCCGTTTCTCCCCGAAGCCCAGATGTCTAGCTGGAGATGGTGAATATCGGGAAATGTGTGCACTGGCCCTCCAGGGACTATGTGGGTAGATGCAAGGGCTTGAGCAGCTCACACAGAGCACCTCAGCTTATGATGGGGTTGTGCCAACAAGTCCATTGTCAGTTGAAAAAAAATTATATATATATATATTTTCTTGAGACAGGGTCTTGCTGTGTCACTGAGGCTGGAGTGAGGTGGTGCAATCTTGGCTCACTGCAAACCCAGCCTCCCCACTAGCTGGGATTATGGGTGCCCGCCACCACACCCCAATAATTTTTTGTATTTTTAGTAGAGACAGGGTTTCGCCATGTTCGCCAGGCTGGTCTTGAACTCCTAACCTCGTGTGATCTGCCTGCCTTGTCCTCCTAAAGTGCTGGAATTACAGGCGTGAGTGACTGCGTCCAGCCCGGTTGAAAATATTTTTAAGTCAAAAATGTATTTAATCACCTAACCTACCCAACATCGTAGCTTAGCCTAGCCATCCTTAAATGTGCTCAGAAAACTTACAGTGGCCTACGCTGGGCAAGACTAACACAAAGCCTGTTTTATAATAAAGTGTTTAATAGCTGGTGTAATTTATTGAATTCCATATCAAAAGAGAAAAACAGAATGGCTCGTGGCTCCTGACTGGCATTGTGAGAGCTGCCTACCGCACAACCCTAGCCCAGGAATTGTGAATTTTGATCTTTGGAATTTTGAATTTTGATCTTTCAAAATCCATGACCTTCAGATATCACGAGAGCTGTTCCAGTTCTAGGAGACTTCTGGACTCGTCCTGGCTCTTCTAAAGCACATGGGTTTGTGTGGGCAAGTTCCTCATTTCCTGGACCTCCACTGTCCTTCTTCTGACCATCACTAGCCTTGTTCTGACTGCTCCAAAGCTGCCGACGGTGGAGATGATCAGGTTTACGTGAAGCATGGGAGAGACCTCAGCGCTGGAGTCTCCTGGCTGAAAGAATAATGCTGGGGTCTGAGGGGTGGGAGCTGGGCTGGATAAACTAGATGTGAAAATGCCTTTCTCTGTTGGCCAAGCCTGGACTGTAACTTTTATACTGGACTTCTGGTCCCAGGATTCTTGAGTGGACAATCACAAGCCCTGACAACAAGGTCCATGTGACAGAGATGGTCCAACCTGTGCTCAGTGAGAGTCTGCCTCAGCTACAGCATTTGAAGCAGAATTGTGTCTGGGTGTCCGTGTTCAAAGATAGATTTCTGTTGCACAAACCCTGACGCTCAAACATTATCCAAGCCCACGATGAATTCTGGCTCAATTCTAGGCTCAAGTATTCTAACACGGATTTTAACACTCACAATGAAGCTGACTGAGAGCTGAACACTCAAGCCACGTGTAATTCACAGCGAGGAGAGCTGAACCCTCAAGCCACATGTAATCCACAGCGAGAAGGTATGCTTACAGAGCAGATGCAGTGACTATTTCTCACAGATGTACATTTACAGAGAAATAAAATCATCGATATTTTCTGATCCAGGAAAATCCACTGTGCACATCCACTTGTAAGAAAAAAATGAATTAAAAAGAGTCCTTCACAAAATACTTTCTAAAGAACTATCATTCAACACAAGAATAACTCAAGGAGCCCTCAGTGTGGTCTTACTATAAACAATTCAAAACTTCCCTGAAAGCCGTCCAAAAGCAAACAAACCATCTGACATCCTCGATCCAGTAAAAACGTTCTATGAAAACTGAGTGCTGATAAATTACTGGCAGCTAAAAAAAAAAAAAAAAAAAAAAAAAAAATCTTAAAACTTCCCAAAGGGCCTGAGATCTTATCAAAGTTCCAGACATTTGTCCCTGAGGAAAGTGGAGACTCACCCACAGAAACGCACAGTAAAACTGTGAGCCAGGGTCTCCAGAGGCAGCTGCTATCTTCAGTAGTTTCTTATCTTCTTTCAAAAAAACCGTGCAAAATGCTCTCATTAATTATTACTCCAAAGCAGTACTCTGTTTCAAATATTGTTCAACAGAACCATTTTAAGTCAATCCCCTAAAGCAGTCAGATTTCCACATTGAAAAGGAAGAAAAATATGATGATGATCTTCTTCCAAAGACTCGTGAAGCTGCTCAGTCAGATCCCACGTGTTCCATCAATAGCTTAATTCCGTTTTCCCATCACAGCACACCAGCATGCAGTGCATTCTCTGTAAACGCCTGAATTTTCCTGGCTCTGCTCCATTAACAACACATGCAAATGCCCATGTGAAGCGCCAAGCTCCTGGCCGGGGCATCCATAGATGCCCACCCTTCATCTCCAGGCACCTGCAATCCACACAGCAGCATGCCAGGACCCTGGCAACCCTCAGCACATTCGAGGGTACTGCCTCCCTCTGAAACAGGCACATTCACACCCTCCCTGGCAGGCCCTGGAAACTTAGCCACACCCATGGGATCTCAGCCAAGCACCCCCTTGTTGGAGAAGTACTCAGACACAGAAGGATCTGGAGAAAACCCAAACTGTGGCAGACAGTGGAGCCTGGGACACCACCAGGCAGAGGAGCCGGTGGCCCAAGCAAGGCTTGGGAGAGGAGCCGCCGTGGGCTGTGGCTGCTCACCACTAGAGGGAGCTCTGGGACTACACATTTTCCTCCAAATTAAAACTCCCTGGTGGACCTTACAGTAGTAAGCCTTTTCTTAAATATTCATTATAGTGATATATTACTATTAAAAATATTAAATATTCAGTGCCATTGAATACATTCTGTAGGCAGAGTTGACAGAAATCACTTTGATATGGCCTAAAAGAACTCTATGGGTAATATTTTTAATTAGGATTCAAAATTTAATTAAAATTAAAACTATTAATCTGAATGCATTACAGGTAAATGTGGTCACCCTATAAATAATGAGAATGATAGATATTTTCTGGATAGTGCTTTCGCATTCATTTTATAATGGTTTATAAAGGTTCTCCTCTGTCCTCTTCCACTACAAGTTTATAGAAAACTTATGCATTAAGGTACTTTAGTCCATTCTCCTGAGTTTTGCCAATTCTAAAAGAAAAAAAAAATCTATCCAGTTTTTTGGCTTCCAAAAAAGATGATAACATTCTCTCCTTTGCTTAACCTATCAACACGAACACTCATTAAGATCAAAATCACAGATGCCTCTACCTAAACCTATTACCTAACATTCTTTTACTCAAATAGAGATTTTAAAAAGTCTTTTTAAAATGAGAAAAACAGTACAGACAAGTGTTCTGCTGCAGGCTTGGAACCTCACTTTCTGCAGCTGTGGACAGTTGTACATGTTGCACACTGCAGCAATCAGGGGCCAAATCCAGCCACTAAAGCTAGGTGTTGGCACAGCAGGGGCCACCTTTATCTAATATGTACAGAGCTGAAAACAGCCCAGTGGTAGCAAAACTGTCCTTCAAATGAGTCGCACACAGCTGTCTGAGGGTTCCTGCCTTGGTGACACCTCAAGGACGTCAGAACACACAGCTGCACACCAAGAGGCAGCCTCCATGTAGACTTTAGAGGCTTGGTACTGACCTGCCGAGAGGTGGAAAGCCAACTGATGAATGTCCCTCAAAAGAGCCCTAATCCAGGGCAGGGGCTGAGCTGCCCAGTCACTGCTGCCAACACTTTGGTTGGCTTTTGGTTTTGGTTTTCACTTATTCCATTAAAATATGCATATAGAATACTATCCCCAAAGAGCTAGAAATGGACACGGCATAAATGAATGCTTCCAACTTGAGCTCCGGCCACTGCAGGGATGATCACACTTAGGAGTTGTTGAGAATCTGTACATGAAATCACACCTCTGCTCACCAGCACAATGTCTTTTTATGAAGTTCCATGCAATTTATCACAATTCTAGGTCATGACTTAATTAAAGATTTGGGAGAAGAAGAGAGACTGTGGGAACATAAATAATTGATAACAAAATATCCACAAGAGGTTAGTTCTCTTCTGAGTTTGTATAAATGGAGAGAGAGAGAGATGGAGTCTTGCTCTCTCACCCAGGTTGGAGTGCAGTGATGCGATCTTGGCTCACTGTAACCTCCGCCTCCCAGGTTCAAGTGATTCTTGTGCTTCAGCCTCCCAAGCAGCTGGGATTACAGACATGCACCACCAGGGTTGGCTAATTTTTGCATTTTTAGTAGAGACTGGGTTTCACCATCTTGGCCAGGTTGGTCTCGAACTCTTGACCTCAGGTGATCCGCCAGCCTTGGCCTCCCAAAGTGTTGGGATTACAGGTGTAAGCCACTGGGCCTGGCCTAATCTTTTTTCTTATAAAGACACTTTGCTTTATTTTCATTAGCTCCAAAGCAAGGACGCTGAGGTTTCGAAAGATGTGTTCTCCATTAGCAGAAATGTTGAGAAACGCCAATTAGTGCCTCCTAGATAGCTGAGGATGTTATTAACTTGAACTGAATAATGTCTGTGGGTGTGGGGCAGCGTCGTGGAACAAAACCAGGACACAGAAAAGTCAGGAAATGCCACAAGGTAGGTGATGGATTATTTTTTTGGTCTGTGATGAAAGTAAACTTGAAAAATGAAGAGGATATACTCTGAAGGTAAGAATTATAGTTGATAACACAAAAGCATGCAAGATAGTCTTTAGGTTTAAATCTTGAGAGAATTGCTTATTGGCAATTAAGAAAAAACTTTAGTTTTTACTTAAAAAGGTGTTAGATATAATTATTTATCAAAATTGGGTTTTACAGGTTCCCTGCCAGGGGACATCCTGAGTCCCCAGCCTCTGAGTGGTCTCCTATCAGGCGATGTCGAAACCCAGCAGGCAGTGACTGCCGTTCCCTCTAGCTCCCTCCCCCAGCACCTTGAACAGACGGCATAGGGTAGGTACTCAATTCATGCTTTCATGAGTGGGCTGGGCGCAGTGGCTCATGCCTGTAATCCCAGCACTTTGGGAGACTGAGGCAGGTGGATCACCTGAGGTCAGAAGTTCAAGACTAGCCTGGCCAACATGATGAAACCTTGTCTCTACTACAAATACAAAAACAACCCAGGCATGGTGGCACACACCTGTAATCTCAGCTAGTCGGGAGCTGAGACAAGAGAATTGCTGAACACAGGAGGCAGAGGTTGCAGTGAGCCACTAACACGCCGCTGCACTCCAGCCTGGGTGACAGAGAGAGACTCTGTGTCAAATAAATATGTAAATAAATAAAAATAAAATATTTTCATGAGCGAATCGGAAAAGATCCCAAGAAAACGATATAAATCTACAAGAGGGTGCAGATTTAGGAGCCCTATTTTCAAACGACTGCAAAAACAAGGACCTGCACTGCGGGGAGCACGTGGAGCTCTGGGCGCCTTGCTCTCCACGCGGTCTCTTCTGCACAGATGGGAAAAGGACCTAGCCTGGAGCTGGAAGATTCTGGTGCTGGCTCCAGCGCCAACCGCCAACCTCTGGGACGCTCTGAAAATCAGTTTCATCATCATCTGTAAGTCAGGGATGACTCCAGCTGCATGTCTCACCTGGCAGCATTACTTTAAGAATCAAATGTGCTCAAGTATTCAGTTAAATGCTACGCAAATGGTTCTGAAAGAAGCTGGTCCTACTTTACTGTTATCTAAACACATAAATATTTTGTGTTTATTCTCACGATTTCTATGTCCAATGAGCCAGCTGCATTTCCCCTGAAGCCATGGAATGTTTTAAAAGAGAATGAAAAGGCCACAGTGCTAGTGTTCCCAGCAGTCATGACCCAGGAAGTATCTCATTCCTGTTTTTGTGGCTAAGACAGACATAAGAAAATTGGAATTTCTTGAGTATTTTAGAAAGATGACAGTTTTAAGAAACTCCCCCCTTTACCTTATACTCAAGGTTTTGTGTTTCTTCCTTAGTAAATACTTCTGGAATTCATGCTGTTCAAGCCTAGAACATTCTATTGATTCTGTCAGGTCAGCCTGGGTCTCAGGAAAGCCACCACAATCCTCCACAGATAGCCTATAAGTAGCTAATAACATATAAAGGTCCAAAATCCTCAGATCACTTCCTTACTCCCAAGCAAGTTACTTGTCTGTATCTTATCACTGATAACATTTCACCCCAGGATGCTGCAGTAATTTCAATACTCCATTAATCATACTCGGAATCTCAGAGATAAGAGCAGTTCTAAGGCGGTTAAAACTTGACAAACCAACTTTGCCCATAGAATACAATGTAATCTCAGCAGAGCTGGAGGTTTTACAAAACCCACCATCAACCTAACTCATTAATCTGAAAAAGCAGTAGTGAGACTGATCTAAATGAATAAGTAACTGAATTTTAATCTAAGTAAACATTATTAATTCCTTTAAAACATACACAGTCACCCAAAGAAAGAAATTAAGCCAACATCTTGAAGTTTTATTTTCTTTTGTGTTTTGCTTACAATCTTGGTTTTAAAACTGGATAGATAAGAAAAGCATATAATTGCAAGCTCAATACCAAATCTTGCTGCATAATTAAGACAATAAATAGCTACTTCATAAGTATTTAAAAATGGTCTTCCCTGAGCTGGTAATCTCTCTTCACCAAAATGCTGTTCATCAAATTGGCAAGACTGTTTTCAAAAGATAATGTGAAGATATATTTTAATCCAAGGCGTGGCCCAATTATTTAAAAATTTCCATCAGTAAAGTCTTATTTAATGTCATTTTCACTATGCCTAGTTTGTAGATGTTTTAAAGATTAAACTTACAGTACCATTTCCTGCCTTTTTTTTCTTAACTACTTAATGTCAATTGGCTAAAATATTGAGATCTTTGGCTAGGAACTAAGATGTGGAAACAGAACAATTGGGTTACAGTTTGTAAATTATGAGGTATTAACTTTCTAATAAAAGTAGATGGTAGAGTATGTAAACATGTGACATTTCCCTGTGTATGTGGGGATTTTTTTTAAGTTATATCAATTGGAGGATAGGTGACCAAGTATGCATATGGTAGACACACACACAGCATCAGAGAGAGAGGGAGAGATGAAGAAACAGAGGCAGAGAGAGATAAGCTGCACTAAGAGGCAGGTCGGGGACACCTGCTTCCCACACCGCGGACCCCCACTCCCAGGGCCTGAGGTCTCGGATGCATCACTGAGGCAATTCCTCTTTGGCAAGAGACAGCCAGCCAGCCAAGCATCCTGAAACAGCCATTCCTTCACTCCCAGATATACAATCGCCAACTTGGTGGAAACTCTGAGCTCTCATGGGAATTCTAAACCTACGGGCACCCACCCTTGGTTCTCCACAGGGAGAGTCAGCATGCTTTGTGAAGAAACAGAGGGAACGCAGTCATCTTCTTAACAGCGATTTGATATCCCACATAAATATCCTGCCGTGGGTTAGGCCCAGAATTTCAGGATAGCGAATAAGCATCCACGGCATCCAGTCCACACTGAGTGCCCAGGAGCAGCGCCCTCCAAAACCCCCACTCAGGATGGAAAAAGACTGGGAGCTTGTGGTGGGAGCAACAGAAAGAGCAGAAATGTTAAAAGGAAAGAAGGGAAAAGGGGGCGAGTGAGATGGTGCAGGGTGGTCCAGCTCCTCTAGGACCACGGGCGCCTCCCCAGCCTCCTACAGAAGCCGCTGCCGTTCCGGCCCTCGCCACACCCTGCCCAGGTCCCTGTCAAAGGTCCGCAATAGAGAAAACACTGCTCTGCTTTCTGCCCCAGTCACGCCGGCGTGCTGTTCTTGTGTTTGCTGGAAGTCCCCCTGTGGTATGCTCCTCGTCCCTGACAGGCAGGACGTCTGTGGAGCCACAGTCTCCTGCAAAGGAATGCAGGTTCCACGTGCAGAGGCAAAGTGAAGACGCCTCCAGCCACCCAGGACCTCTGCTCCCAGGGCTCCTGGTATGTGGTCCAGGCGGGACAGGGCGCATCCCTTCACCCAGGGCCTCTACATTCAGATTCAGGGCAGGGCAGCCAGCCTCTCCTCCCAATCAGTAGGCCGAATCTAACACCTTTCACCCTCATCAGCCCTGTCAGGATGATTTATGACGTTGTGTCAATAAAACTCCAAGAACGTGGAGACAGGGTGCTGCAGCCTGAAGCCCTGACTCAGAAGCACACGTGGCATCTCCAGCCCGCATGGCGAGGAGACCGTCAGTCTAGGAACAAGACCCACCAGGTGCCTCTCGCCCTTACCCAGGACATATGGATGAGATCAGGGAGCCCGCATGGGGCCACAGAGAGACAAACAGTGACAGTTTCACACTCATGGAAATGTGGAATGTTTGGATGTTCTGGACTCTTGTGTGTGGAAGTGAGAAGGGGGAGGTGAGGAGGCACAGTTGTCCATGGACGTTTCTCAAAGCACCAACATTTCCAAATCAGGAAAAACCCGATGAGAAACAGGGAAAGGGAATTTGAGGCGTAACTCATCTTCCATCATGAACCTGCAGGGCAGGTGCCACGACTGCCACTGGCCACCACCCAGGCCCACCGGCACAGGAGGAGCCCACCCCAGCTCACAGGGCAAGGGGCCACTGGGATGAGTGGACATCGGCTTCCCAGCTCAAGGAACCTACTGGATCGACTATGGACAGAGGTCACTCCTTTACCAATCTTCTAGGGAAAACTACTTCAAAATCAAGCACATCGCCACATGCCACAGACCTGGGAACTGAAGGCTTAGGGTTGTGGTTTTCTCACCTAGAAGGGCAAACTAACCTAAGGCTCTAACGTACCAACTGGGACGCCCACAGAAAACTCTCTGGTGAAGTCCTCGAGCTCTAACAGGACGTGTGGAAGAAATTCACATCTATCATTCATTACCTTCATCTATTTGCAGAAATAGCTAATAAAGGAAAAACGCTACCGAGGGTCTTTAACCCAAGAATGATTTCATTACAGCTTTTTAGAACTTAGCCAGGAGTCACTGTTAGTTTCTTGTGTCAGATTCTCATGTGGAGACATCCAGAATCATTGAATTTGGGGCCAGTTAGCATTAAACTACTAAAACGCTATGATTAACCAAGGCTAAGCTATGTCAAGTATACTTTTACCATGTTTAATGGATTTGCCAAAGGGAGAAAAATATGACAAAGGGGCAGCAAGTCCCCAGAGTCATCTGGTTTGCTCATTAACTGTGACTAATTCTTCCTTTGTTTAATTGCACATTGTGCTAAACCACTTCACAAGGCTGGGGGGTTCCGTGAATACCATTTTTGAGCGTGCAGTTCTCCACACCCACACTACATAATTATCTAGCCTCATAACTTGCTGTCTAGAAACATATTTGAATGCTCAAAATATTCTACCAGCAAACAGGAGGAAAATCTAATTGCCCAGTTTTCATTTGTCAGAGTTTCTTTTATGTTAAGTCTTTGATCTTGAATTAAAATATACACTCTCATTTTGCTCCTCTGAAAAGAAAGCTGCTTTCCTGCCAGCCAATGTTTTGTCAAGATTATATTTACAAAAAATCATTTTTCCCATAAATAGTTAGGACAGAGGCTGCCAGTGCTGGGCCACACCAAAGACAGCCTGTACTCCCGGAGAGTGCTCTGCGCTTTCACAGCACGGCACGTGATCTTCCATTCAAGATGCTTGGTTTTCTGCTGCCGCTTCTGAACATGGAAACCGAATCAGCTCCCTATTTTCAGAGCTGCACTAGATGCAGTGAGCTCCAAACACAGCTGCAAATCAAGAGCCGTCAATTTGTGTGATGGTCTCTCCTAACAGGTCTGTCCCACAGCGCATGGCAAAGGGGCAGACCTAGGAAGCAGAGCTGGAAATGGGAATGCGCAGCTCACCCTCCACGTTCGGGAAGGGGATATGTGCCTGTCGGTGACATCCAAGGCATGGTGGAGCCAGCGACGGGTGGGCCTCGTGTACAGAATAAGATAAACCATTCGGCACGGATCTGCTTCCAGTGGCTTTTCTAGGGTACGTTGTTGATATTTTACCCTTGGATTCAGGCATATTTTTTTTTAATTCATTGTTTTCAAAGAACTATCAAAAAAGACAAAAGTAGGTAAATGTGGGAACCCACGCTGATCACACGGATTCTCACGATTCCTCTGCCAGATGATGATTCATTTGCAGTATGTGGAAATAGGAAATAGGGGACATCTGGAAAAAAGTCTTGGCATTGCAAACGCCAGACAAAACACGGAAAAGGAAAAGAATGTATTACATTAAACCATTTAACCAGCTAACGGGAGGGGAGGGAAGACACTCTCAGACCCTGAGGAGGAGCCTGAGTGTCAAAGTCAGAATCTTCAGGGGGTTGGAATCCATTAGATGGCAAAAACAAAGTGACATCTCACGCATGTTCCCCTCTCAATAATAGCTAGACCAAGCAAGGCTGGCCGAGGGGAGGGAGGAGTTTGGACGTCTGTAAGTACAGGCACATTGGGAAAAGCCGCTGGCAACAAAAGCTCACAGCGGTATTAGGAAAAGTTGGGGAACTGAAGAAAAGGAGAGTCATTTTCTTCACATTTTAAAGGATAATGATTCCGGAAATGGATGATAAAACCACAACGTTGATTAGACATTTGGATAAAAACTGCAGGCAGACCTCCCAAGTGAGCCCATCTCATTTTCCCATCCACCAAAAGCATCCAAAAGCTACAAACACTACCTAATGGTCCTGCCAAGATTCTCAGAACATTCTAACGTCCCTTTAATTTAGGCCCTGGGAGCGCTTCTGTCGTGGGTGGAACAGGTCCATTTCTCTGGTTTTCCGGCCTCCATCTGCGGATTGCGCATACTTAGCCGGACAGGGACCCATGTCTATGACTTTCTGTCCACGGATTTGTCTAGAACTGAGCCAAAAAGCACATTTTCCTCACATTTATCGCAACTTCAACATGCAGCTGCTACTCACGTTACCCACACAAGTCCCTGCATATGACAATTTAAATTTCTTAAGTGTTTTTATGCTTGGCATCCTTCATTCAGTTCTTTTAGCAACTCTGGGGAATTTCTAGGTCAGAGCGTAACTTGGTCAAAACAGCTTGGTGAGACACAGTGGGTAGATGGGGGAACTCACACTAGAATCAGGGTTTTACCCACCAATCCACTCTTTCACAAAGGCCATTTCTGGCTTGAGAAATTAAAACAGTCAGGCCAGGCACAGTGGCTCATGCCTGTAATCCCAGCACTTTGGGAGGTCGAGATGGCAGATCTCTTGAGGCCAGGAGTTCAAGATCAGCTTGGCCAACATGGTGAGAAACCCTGTCTCTACTAAAAATACAGAAATTAGCCAGATATGATGGTGTACATCTATAATCCCAGCTACTTGGGAGGCTGAGGCAGGAGAATCGCTTGAATCCAGGACATGGAGTGAGCCAAGATCATGCCCCTGCACTCCAGCCTGAGTGACAAAGTGAGACTCCATCTCAAAAAAAAAAAAAAAAAAAAAAGGAAAAAGATTAAAAAAAAAAAGGGGGGGGTCAAATAAGTGCGGGGAACTGTACAAGATGTAGCACTCCCGGAAGGCCCAGATGATACACTATCTTATTAAGGTTCTGAGACATCCCAGGCCAAAAAAACAAATGTCCATTTAACCTGAACTCAGTTTTCCCCAAACGCCCTGTCCTTGGAACTTCTTCCCGTTTTCATCCCAGAGGAAACATCTGTTGGCATCCTAAAGATAGTCTGATGGCCATATTTTGGGAAAGGCTAAACTAGACACTATTGTCTCTCAGGAATATTCAAAACATTTATAAACAAAGACATTTGATTAGTCTCAAAAATATTAGAAGTAATTTCAAATATGCTTAACGCAGTACCTAAACAAATCTCACATTTATTTTTTAGGGCCCCTTAGTATTGTATACTAAGGAGCACTTTTTGTGCGTTTTGATTTTATAGTATATATTTCACACCTTGTAAGTAAGAAAACGGAATTTCTTTTTAAACAGTCTAGATTTGAAATTCTCACTAATGCAAATCTGGCACCATGCCTCTCACATAGTAAGTACTTAATAAATAAATTACTGTTATTATTAATAATTCACTGTTATTAGTTCAAGTGAATTAACTTATCCAAAGTTTCAAACAGTCTACACAAAAATATTTGCTTTCATGTGCTTGAGTCAAGAATTTAGTATCCAAGAAGCGTAACACCTTTAACATTTAAAACAATGGTTAATGTAATTTATAGGAGAATTTTTAAAATATTCTGTTAAAAACAATGCATATCAAAAAGAAGACATGCAAGAAAGATAACCATACAAGAAGATAATTATTGTTCTTTAATAATTATTGAAGATCCGAATCTATTCTACACAGATACCAGGAATAACAAGGAATGAAAGAAGAGTCGTCCATGTATAAAGTGGAAGATTTAAAGCACTCTGCTCCTGTATGTTTTAATTTCATAATGAAAGCATGGCTAAAAGTATGTCTGTTGTTACCCATGTGTAAATTGGAGGAAAGATCATGAAAATAAACATATTTATAAATTGAAGATTATTGAATTCTACAAAAATACAAATAAAGTACAGGCCCTGTCTCAAAAAGGAATTTCATCTAAGATTTAATTACAATTAAGAAAATATCCTAAATTTATGATCTTAAAAGAAAGTGAGTCCCTTATCTTAAAAGCAATGTTAGAGTCTGAGGCACTTTGACAACTGTTACAATACAGCACAAGAGCGACTAGAATGTTTGGATGAGGTGTTAAAAGGCAGCATGCATGCTTGAGCCCACACTCATCACAGAGATGCTTCGGTGTCTCTGGCAGTGGAAGCCAGTAAAAAATAATCAATGTAAAATGGCACACCTAATTCAGCAGATGGGACAACCTAGCCTCTTCTCTTCCTGTATTTAGGTATTAGATTGATGGCATTACTTACAGATAATATTTTTCTTCCTATTTTGTATGTCCTTGAGAGAGATATACTAAGAACGCTTATTTGGCATCTCTCAAAGTGCCCAGCAAAGTAACAACTGGAAAACAGATGTTGATTAATTAATCATGTGTCTAAGGACCAACAGAGGCAATCCCTCTCAGCTCTAAGCAGCCTGTGAAGAGGGAAAAGACACCCCTTCCAGGTGCAGAGGAGGCGGAGACACAAGTGGACGATCGTGAGTCAAACAGAGGATGCCTCAGAAGCGTGGCCAGGCCCCATCCTGGGGAGCTGCAGAGAAGCAGTGAAGACCACCAGCCTTCAAGCAGAGCAAGGAGCTTCCTGCAGAGCAGAGTCTACACCGGGATTTCCCAAAGGCAGGGGCCACGGGGTGACCCAGTGCTCACTCTGGGGGTGTTTCTGCAGCCCTCCCACAGGCCTGAAAAGGCTTACTTCAAAATGCCCTCCCCTTAGATTTTTACTCCTAATGCACTGGGAAAAGCACTCCTGAAGGGGGTGGGATGCGCGTTTTGCTGGGCTGGACACCCTTACCTGTCTCAGGAGGAGAGAGTGGGGCAGACGTGGCTGCCGACTGTCTGACTTGCCCCATCACACACAAGGGGCTTGCTGTGAGTTATTTGTTGAGCCAGACTGGAGGCTCACGTTGACTCCTTTGGAGGAGCCTCCAGTCATCTGGTTCAACAAATAACCCACCCCTCCTGATCTGGCAGCCTAGAGGCCCACGCCAACTCCTTTAGAACAGGAACTGGAGGCTTGCCCATGGTCCCAGAGGAATAGGTTCATTTCTTTGCGGTCTTCCAGCAATCCTCCCCATCCCTGACCATTAGAGAAAGGCTTTGGAAGGCTTGCTGTCCTTGGCACGTGGCCAGGGGAGCAGGGTATCCACCACAGAGTCAGTGAGATAGAGAAAAGGAACTTGCTCAAGACGTCGGGATATTCTGAGCTGTGTGTTCAACTGGCCCGACTCCCTCAGATTAGGATCTGCTTATCTGAAGGAAGCTGAGTCGTGCTCTGGTTAGTGTCTGAATCCTGTTGTCTTTTATTAGCCATAAAGATGGGGTTAGGCCAACAGTTCTCAATCCAGGGTGAGTCTGCACCCCACTTCCCCCACCAGAAGACACTTAGCGTCACCTGGAGATACATTCATGGCATCTAATATACAGGGGCCGGATGCTGCTCAGTGCTCTACAATGGACAGGACAGACCCACAAAAAATTATCCCACTCAGCTGTCAATACCACCAAGCAGGAAAAGCCTGGGCCGGCTGGTTTCTTCCACTGTACAATAGATACTGTAATAACGTGCAAAGGGTTAGGGTTAGGGCATAAAACACACTCAGCCCCAGGCCAGGCCCAAGATACAGCCTCTTTCTCTTTCTTGCTCTGACACTCCCAAACCAGGATTTTCCTATCCTGGCCTAGATCTGTTGTGTAAAAGCAGCAGCTATAGCCACATGTTGAGATGCACAGAGACAGGTTTATACAAGGATGTGACGTGGACATGCACTGATTGCGTCAAATATCTAGGCACAAAATGGCTGGTAAAGCTACAAACTATTCGCCATAGCAAGAGAAAGGGTATCCTGTAGAAACTCAGCCACACACAACATTAAATTCTTCCCAGATTTTCTGGGCCAGAAATGAAATCACTTCCAGATTGGCCACAGACTTCTCCAGCCCTTTCAAATCAGATAAGGTGCACATTTTAGACAAACAGAGAGCAATACCATTTTCAAAGTTCTCTGCTTGGAAAGCAGTCTTTGCTCATCCTATCTGATGACAACACGGTTGCAGTGCAGAGCCAGTGTGAACAGGAGCTATGATTTACAGACAGTCTAATTAGTAATAACAGGATAACGCACTGCTCCTATACATCTTCGCCAAGGATCTGGGTATCAGCAGGGTTAAAGTATTACAGGAAGATATGAAATAGCCACACAGTTGTCACTATTCACTAGCAAGGCTACAAATCTGCTTAAGACTGTGCTCACAAGACTGGCTTGGGAATGTCCCTTTCAAGAGTCACTACAGTAGAAACCATCAAATGTTTGCTAGGACAGCATTCATCGACTGGTCCCAAGAGCTGTGTTCTCTGAAGAATGCAGTTCAGTTAAAACGCGTCTTCATACACGTGTGTGACACATGAACCTCGTCTGTATCCAAGCGAGTCTGGTGATTAGCGAAGATGTGAGAGGCTGGGGTCCCACTGCAGCTGGGAAGCCGTCACTTGATTTTATGTTCCAGGTCCCAGGGATCACTTCCTTCTCAGAAAAACTGTAGTATCTGTTTTCTCAACTGCTTCTCCTGGAATCTGATAGTTTACTCTTACCTTGTTATTTACTT
This sequence comes from Cheracebus regulus, assembly GCA_963574635.1. Lineage (NCBI taxonomy): Eukaryota > Metazoa > Chordata > Mammalia > Primates > Pitheciidae > Cheracebus > Cheracebus regulus. The sequence goes on from CAUYQU010057788.1 coordinate 31,751, forward strand.
ACGTACATCAGTCTTCCCTCTCTAGTTTAACTTTAAATTCCCTTTTTTGGACACTGCAGGGACACAGATTATGGTGATAGTGTTATGGAAACATGGGCTCCCAGGTTAGATTATTTGAAAGATGTCTTGTGAAAACTCTGTTTTAGCAAAACATAAACATAAACAAAACATTAATTTCCTCAGCATAAGGCAGTAACTTCTGGGAATGTGCTGCCTTTCCTACTATCTTAAATAGCTGAGAAAATCAGATTATCAAGCAAAAGAAGAGCTTAACTTTTGGCTATTTCTGTGAAGGCAAGCATTCAAAATCCTAATCAGTTTAAGGAGATAGCATTCCCACACTGCCTGTCTCCGGAGGAGCACAGAGCCACTGTGTGCAAGTCCAAATTAATTACCTAACAGAAAACATCTGAAGATAGGAGTGGCCTTCCAGGCAAGAGGGAAAATAAACAACTCAGCAAAGATTCTGTGAAATCCAGTAGAAGCCTGCTGAACTTAACTGATGAACTCAGATCAAACTACCTCGTATTTATTGATTACGTGAAAACTATGAGATTCTAAAACCTGCAATGATTTGCACTAAAATGTATTTATGGTATCTACAGAATATAAGACATGCTGCCCATTGTGTCATATCTCTGTAGAAAGCAGGACTTAGTCAAAAGAGATTTGCACTGGAGATATCCAGTGTCTGTTGAGGATACTGGTGGTTGCAAATAATAGTGTCAAAGTGTTCCTCAAAGAGACATGGGAAAAATGATTTCCAAATTTCTAAGGCTGTGATGTTCTGACCCAGCCAGGTAAATTTCACTGCCTCTGAGCTGGGCCTACTATTGTTCTGTTTTTAAGAACGACAAAGTAAAATCGATTTAATGTGTAGACATTTGGGAATATCAAAATAACCTGTATGAGGATAGAAGGCGTTCTGTTGTAGCTCCTAAGTAAACCAGTGATTTAATACAGCAGATTCGCATTCCATGATTCCAGTCATTTTGTTGTTACACTGGTCGGCGTTTCTAGAGCTGGGACGCTCTGAAAGTGCATAGAAGGTGGCGGCCACTGTGGTAGGTCCATTTCTCCTCCTGACCCACCAGCCTAGAGCACACTTCTTTCTTAACTGACTTTGGGATGAGAGAAGGGGAACCAGATATGAAACCTTAGCTCAGTGAAGCTTGAGGCATTTCACATCATGAAATTGATTATTTTAACAGGACTTCCAAGACAATAAGGGGAAGTTTAAAATTTCCTTGTCAGTGGCAGGAAGGGCTCTTTCCCCTTCTCAATGCTGTGTGAACCATAGGACCTGAAATGTTTATGTTCAAGATGAGAAGAAAGTAGACCTTGTCTATTTTTGTTAAAAACACAGAATACTAAACCATTAGCTATTGTCCTAGGCCAAGGTTACCAAGAGGCCTTCTGAATCCATTCAATCATCGCCTTTTAAGTCACAAATTCAGAATGGTCTAAGGTAGAGCTTGCTAGCATTTTATTTTAAATGTTCTTTATGGAATCAAAAACAAAAACAAAAACAAAAACTAACAACCCCAAAGTTGGCAATGGAGAGGCTGGAGCATACAGGAGCAGCTCAGGCTGAAAAAAGTCCTGGAGGTGCTGGGGTCCCTGGCCTGGGTCCCCTGGTGGGAAACCTGGCTGAAGCCGCACCAGGAGGAAGGCAGGATCCTGCCCCTTCAGCCCAGTCCCGGCCAGGCTCTGCCGACTCCCAGTGTCAGGTGGAAGCGGGCCCCTGCAGAAAGCTGGCCCCTGCAGAAAGCTGGCCGCTGCAGAAAGCTGGCCCCTGTAGGAAGCTGGCCGCTGCAGGAAGCTGGCCCCTGTAGGAGGCTGGCCCCTGTAGGAAGCTGGCCTCTGTAGGAAGCTGGCCCCTGTAGGAAGGTGGCCTCTGCAGAAAGCTGGCCGCTGCAGGAAGCTGGCCACTGCAGGAAGCTGGCCGCTGCAGAAAGCTGGCCCCTGCAGGAAGCTGGCCGCTGCAGAAAGCTGGCCCATGTAGGAAGCTGGCCCCTGCAGAAAGCTGGCCCCTGCAGGAAGCTGGCCCCTGCAGGAAGCTGGCCGCTGCAGAAAGCTGGCCCCTG
>CAUYQU010057789.1:0-65012 GCA_963574635.1 Cheracebus regulus
AAAGCTGCTGCATGAGCATAGCGCATGTAGCCCTCCAGACCCCGCCTTTTCTATCTCCTTTTTTCCGGCGCACGCTCTCTTCCAGGTTTGGGACCCTCTCGCTGGACGAGATTCCCGGGCTCGCGTTCAGTTCACAACATCCGGGGATATAAGTTCTCCACTCTGAGGGATGGTGATGACATTTTAGTTCCTCCATTATTAGCTTCTACTCAGAATCTTTATGTAACAGTCTTTAAAATGTCTTTCATTCCTCTCTCCCTATATTGTTAGCCTGGTCTTGGCCACAGTTCATTTTTGGAAAGGATCAAGGAAATATGTATTTAACTTAATTGTAGTGATATTACAGAATGCATTCTCAAAGGGACCTTGATTTCCCTTTAACCAATGGCATCTAGGTCTGTGAACTGACTTAAATCTGGAATTTTTGTGACTGACCACATTTTTCCATTTTGATGTCTGGCATCAGTTATCAATTTCACAAGCTCTCATTTTGTTTATTTTTCATATATGCCAAGCAATGTACTACTGTGCTTATAATTTATCTTTTTTTTCCAGAACACTAGGGTCTATTTGCCATTACCACAGATACCTGTGTATCAAGACATTTTTACTTCCATTCTCTTCTTGCTACCCATTAGAGTAATTACACCAATCTTGCCTCTGAACCTTAAGTGCTTCACCTATCCTCTTCCATTTCATAATCCCATTATTTCTGTTTATCCTGGAGATCTAAATTTCATGGCAACATATCCCTCTGGCAAGCCTATCCTTCAGAGTATAGAAAAGTTTTTTGAGGATGTTAGATTCTTCCTTATCCCTTACAAATACATTCCATATTGTCTCAGGGAAATAAATGGTCCCTGAGAATACTTTAGGAAAAGAGTTTGGTGGTGCATTCTCAAGTTGTACACCCCAATCTATTCTAACATTACCATCTCTTTGAAGATTCCTTTCATTCTTCTTATTTTGGCAAGGAAGTACTGATATTCCCACCTGTAGGCTATCATTGTGTCCAAGTTTTGAATCATTATCTCCATAGAATATGAGAACTGTCTCTACTTGTTGACAAAATATTGACTCTCCATATAGGAATGAATGCCTCAAATTAAAATCACCCACATGTGCCATTTCCTATGGTGTGCTGCACAGTTCCACACTCCGGACTGAAGTGCAATTTTCCCAAATGTTGGCAGAACTGGCTGAAGCCTCATAGCTGAATCCATTTTTGAGAACTGCTCTTAGCCACAGAGAGATGCCTCACACAAATTATCCTCCCTTCAAAGATCAGCCCACATCAAATGACTAGTCTATGAAGAGGTACAAAGGCCTTTTAATTTGCTTGAAATTCTGACTACTGTAAATAGTCATTTAACTACAGAACTTCTTGTGGGATTGACTGAGACCCCTTCTTCAGTAGTAGCACAGCAGTTCAACTTCTCTCTTTGCTCAATCCTCTTTTCTTCAACCCCTAATAAGTGCTATTTCTGAGACCACTACTGAATTAAACTTTTACATGCAAACCTTTATCTCAGAATCTGTTTCTCAGGGCAGCTAACCTAATATAACCACCCTTATTTTCCATGGCTCTGCTCTTTCAAGACCCACGGCCACAATTATCCCACAGTTTCTCTCCTGTACATAATTAATCAGGTCTTATAACTCTAATTAGTGATTATACAACTTTCTCTTAAAGAAAGTACAGAACTTTCTTGCTTTGCAGTCAGCCTGGAAATAATACATTGTTTCAGGACTCCAGAAAAGCACAGGTTAGATTTTGGGGGAATCTGCCTCTGTGCAGTCCTTGTATATGCTCCACATTGGAAAATCTGCTCTCCTATGACAAGGCAGAGGAGTTATTTCTTGTTTTGTTTAGTGGGATATGGGGTTCAAGATTCTAAATTCTGTCTATCTAAATGTCCCTATCCCAATTCTCAAACTCTTGCTCTTTTCTAACCACAATCCTGAATTACACAGAGGAGATTTCTCAAGGGAGCATTTTCAGTCTTCTGTGTAGTGCTGTCACAGTTACAATTAAATCTTGGGTCTAATTTTCTGCTGTGTGCTTTATACCCATATATGTCATGGTGCTGCATAAATGAAGCCATAGAGGCCCTGTGGCTTTCATCAAATGCCTCAGATTGGCAACTGGATGTGGTAAGCATGTACTTTTCTCTTTCAAAGTTTCCAATATTAACAACAAAAGCCAGCCCAATCCACAATCCCTATAATTATCACTGTCCCCATACCATATGAACATACAGCCACTATATATCCTAAAAATCGGATCTTCCACATACACCACATCCCATTTTTAAAAATAAAAAGGACCTAGTCAATTTCACATGGGGCAGGGAGGCCGAGGCAGGTGGATCATGAGGTCAAGAGATCGAGACCATCCTGGTCAACATAGTGAAACCCCGTATCTACTAAAAATACAAAAAAAAAAAAAAATAGCTGGGTGTGGTGGCATGCACCTGCAATCTCAGGTACTTGGGAGGCTGAGGCAGGAGAATCACTTGAACCTGGGAGGTGGAGGTTGCAGTGAGCCGAGATTGAGCCATTATACTCCAGCCTAGGTGACAGAGTGAGACTCAGTCAAGAAAAAAAAAAAAGAATCATATTTCCCATAACTGAGCTGTAATTTGGGAGAGCTAATCCCACCCTTTGACTCAGGGCTGGAATGTAATGCTAGTCTGATCAATCCACATGTTCAGTTCCCTATGGTAATTGACTCAGGGATGGTCACATGACATGAATCAGTCCAATGAAGATCAATCTTAAGATCTGTTGGAAACAGTATATAGGATGATTGTCATGAATATAGATGTGAGGCTGAAGTTGCTGTGAATATCTCTCTGCTATGTTGGAAATTTCTGTCTGAATGATGACAAGAAAAGAAATGTAGAGTTAGTTAATTTATGGCAATGAAAGAAAAAAAAAAGGGAGGAGAATAATCTTGATGACAATTTTTTGAGGCCTGGTTTTAACTATACATAAAGTATCCATTATTCCTAAACCATTCAGATGTCACTACTAATACTACAACTGTAAACATTACTAATACTATCTTGATTTAGTCTTCTCTTACTTGCAATCAAATATTTATTGATCCATTAGCTGCATATTTTGGTTCATTAATTATAATAAATGTGATATAGTAATAAAAGATGTTAACAGTAGAGGGCACTGGGTGTGAAATACACAGGAACTCTTTGTAACTTTGTAAGTTTAAAACTATTCTAAAATACAAAGTGTATTTAAAACAAGTCTTCTGGATAATATGAATCTGCTTTGCTATGCCATACTGTCCGAAGATCCTCTTCCTAATAAACAATAATCTTAGGTCAAAAAGGTAAAGAACATCCATTTCTCTACTATTCAAACTTAGGTAATGTGTGCTCCCTGAAACTATGGACAGATAAATCTCAAAACACAACTCCATATGGTCAGTATGCAGCACAAAGTTTTTAATGAAGAAGAGTAAATGAAAAAGGATTGAATAAAATGAAATGATAACAATCATCTTGATTTATAGGCTGATGAACAATGGTCGGCTTTATAGTTTTGTTTTCATCATCCTAATATCTACTGTATTTACTATAAAATACAGTAACTAGATGCAGGGTCTTATTTTTATTTTCTCTGTCAATCTTCTATCAATCATGCTCAATATATCAAGGTTTTATTTGTAATACTGTATTTTCTTATTTGGTATTTCTTACATAGCTTTTTTGTCAGAGTATTTTTCAGAAAGAATACTGTGTTCTTAAATCACAAAACCACCTCATCCCCAACTAACAAAGAGTAAGTTTTTTTATTGTTATTAATCTAGATATGCACCCTCCAGTGATAACTCTGTAGAGAAATCAGCATTTAATATACAACCTGAAGATGGTCAATAACTTCAATTTAAAAAGAATAACAAAAATGGTGTAACTAAACTGAGTACACTTAATTAAAAATATCCTAGCCCCCAGTCTTATACCTTGCGTAACATGGCTTTCAGTTAGCCTGCTTTGATCTCTTTTCTAGGATTTTTAAAATAAAAAAGACCTAGTCAATTTCACATAGGGGCAGGGAGGATGTATTAAACATTCCAGAGACTCTTCATATCTCCAAGGGCAAGTCTCATGGCATTCATGCTCATAAAACTTAGAAGGAATACAAGGAAAAAGAAAGATAATGCTTATAAATTAATATTTGAAATAAAATGTAGACATCTAGAGACTCAGAAAACAGAAATCATTATGAAAAATATGATTTTCTTTTCATTTTTCTAGCAAACATATTATTGTCCGGTCCTAGGAGTTTAGATAATAGAGTTTGATGTAGTAGAATTCTCGGGAAGACAAGTGTGAGAAATAAATGAAAGTCCTTTCACTTCTGATTCTACAGGTATTTGAAAGAAAAAGTAGACGAGCGAAGACATGGAGGAAGTCTGGATCCGGGTGGTCATGTGATATGATTTCCTAGCTTTGGAAATGCAAAGCCTGCAATGTTTGGGGAAGCATGAATTAGTTTGAGGTTGAAATCAACTTCTTATGGGATATTGCCCAGCCACCTCCTTGGGATGCAGGGAACAGAATCCTGCCTAGTGTCCCTGTGGTAACATTGGAATTTCGGCTGCGATTGGAAGGTAGAACTGTGTTGTTAGGGAAAAAGAAGGTTTAGTTTGTGTTTCAAATACCGATCTGTTCCTGTGTGTCACTGACATGCTTAAAAATCAAAGGGCAACGTGGCCTCCTATGACTGAGGGCAAAGTAATCTCATAGGAAATGCCATTAGACCATGTGTTAGATGGGAGAAGTGGCAGAAATTTTAAAAGTCAATTCAAGAGGGAAGAGCCTTAGACACTAGTGGAACCAAGAAAGAAATGCTATTGTTAGCTTGTTACCAACAGAATCACCAGCTATCACCAGCTGTTGCCAACAGAGTCAGGCAAAACAGCAGCTCAGTTAACCAGTACTTTAGCATACAGCCAGGACACATTATATAGTAGTTTAACTAGGCTCTTTCCCCATAACTGAAGGTCTTGTCATCAGCTATGTCCCTATTCTTATATACCAAAAAGCATCTTAGAGAATGTAAGAGAAGCTTGAAACATTTTGTATTATTCAAGAAGACACATTTGCTAAAGAAAAAAAATAATAATAAATTGATTGGATAATGCTGACATTAGCAAATAAAAGTAGCCTTTACTTAATTTTACTGCTACCTAGCTATTGGAGGGCAGAAAGCAAAAGGGAACAGTTATAGAAAAATACAGGATCTTTAATTCCCTTTGTACATCAGAGCATAATATGAATCGTTCTGCAATCCTGCAAAACATATTTTTGACTTCTCAATTTCAGATGATTTTATCGTCATGTCGGCTAAATTCTCTCAATCTCCAGTCTGCAGTCAATTTCTAGATAAAATCTCCAAGTTCAGGTTGAATTTGGCATCAAATCTAATGTTTCTATCTTGCTATGTTCCAGATGTCTTGAAACAGCCTCGAGTAGTCATTGTCCTAGATCCTGTCACTCTAGTTGCTATATCATAGTTCTACTGTGCTTGAGCTAAATCTTATTTTTTTTTTTACCGATTTTTCTTTCCAATTTACTTCCACAAAATTATTCTTGTGACCTTTGCTGCTCTCTCCAGTTATTTTCAACCATATTTCTCATTGCTGATCTCCAAGCCACATTTAATACTGAGTTGTGTGAAATATTTTTGGTCCCCTTTCAGTCAACTTTTGCTCACTATAAAACTGGCATTCCTGAGATTGGTGTGTATATGATCATTCTAAAACAACTTGCCTGTATCTAAAAAGGCATAGATGGAAGATACATAAAACTCACTGGAAAAATGGTTAATTACTAGGAAACACATACAGAGCTGACAACACACATTTACATGCAGGAGTCAATTAACTAATGATTAGGGACACACAAAAGGTGTGAAAAGAGCTGCACCTTCTGATCTCCCTTAGGTCATTCCTATCTCTGTGCTCTCACAGCACATTAATTGCAACTCAGCCATAGCACATACTTCATTCTTTGGTCCATTTCTGCTAAGGGTTTATTTGTTTTCCTTTTCAACATTCTAATGTTTTATTTATCATTCTCTAGAATATTTTCTAGGGCACTGCTTTACAAGATATAGATACTGAATATTGTTTGCTGAATTCAGTAGCAACTAATTTTATTGTCAGAGAAGATATGTTCTATTTCTGTCATATACATATATATATACACACACACACACATACACACACACACATATACATTGTAAGCACAACTTCTACATATTAAATACACCTAAAATGAACATATTACCTATATGGTTCTTGTAGAAATTAGGTGAGGGCAGGAGGGGCATGATGCAAAGAAAAAACAAAGGAACAAGGAATTATCCAGACAGAAAAAGAAGAGACAAACAGCCACTTTCATTTTTTGGAAGTCTTAGATTGATTCCTGTGTGTGACTACAGCCTCTTATGAGAGGCAAGATGTGGCCAGTAGGACATCCCTGAATGCCATAATTCTAATTTCATGGACTGTAGCACAAGTCTTTAAAATGAAGATTAAGGCCACCTTGAAACTTTTCCTTTTAAGGAAGGGAGGTGGACAAACAAACATTTATTGTGAGTCTACAATATTCCAGGGACTGGGAAGGGTGTGCCACTTACCATTTTTTTCTCAGAGAGTTCTGACAGTCTATACAGCAACTGAATCAGCCATATATTTTACCAAAATAATTACTCAAGTAGCTACTTGAGAATGTATTTGCATCACTGTAGTGGTTTTGCAACAGTGTTTGATTTGTAACCCTGAGCTTAGTTGATTCCAAATATTTTTCAACAATTTATCCTTCTGGTCCATATCTCATTCCAGTTCTCCCCAGTCAATCTTCAGATTAAGAGTCTCTGATCATCCTTTCTTTCAAATTCGTAGTTTTGTCAGGTCTTCCTTTTTCTCAGTTCTAATTGATGTTGGTAACTTATTGTGCCTCTGAAACTGTTTTTTCCATTGCAGAGATTTCTTTACATATTAAACCTCTTCTCAGCAGGTTCCCTTTACCTCCTTGGAAACCAATATAACCAAACAGCAATGTTAATTAACGCTTCTGCTTTACCATCACACAACTGTTACAGCTATTTTACAAAACACCACAGAGCATTAGGTATTGTTTTCTGAGGTGTAGTTTATTTTATGCTGTCATTAATCCAACTGCTGTTTGATGGATTCATTTATTCTTCAGAAAAACCTCCAAGGTGCCAGACACTACTGCCATTGCTGTGAAGGTGTAAAGGCAGCCCCAGGAGATCTCAGGACACCAGGAGGGAGTCTAATATGCTTGGAGTACAATGTGCATGTCTTGGGAGAGGGAATTCTCTAAGCACAGGGGACGTAGAGAAGGATGGCTCATTCTACTGTGGGGGTGCAGATGGTGTTGTGAGGTGCCACCCAGAACCTCTTTCGGGACTGAGGTCCTTTTTCTGTATCCTACTGGGATAAATTCCTCTTCAGTAATTATCCTGAGCTGAAGAGACCTCCTTTGTCCAATGTCATGACTCTTCCCCAAGAAATGCCCTTATTCAATATTATTTGATGACCTGCCTCCCTTTCTTAAGTAGAGATATCTCTGAATGTCCTTCCTGGCTCCAAATTACCCCATAGGATTGGCTGAGGTCTCTGTTCTAACTGTATCACAGTTCACTTTCTCCTCTGACCAATACTGCTTCCTTCATTTCTTATATGCATTGTTGCTGAAAACATCTCCAATAAACTTCCTATAAATACATCTCAGTTAGAGAGTTACAGAGAATTCAACCTACAACAAAGTTGAATTGGCCAGTCTATAAATAATTTTGAGGGTAGTCCAAGCAAACAGCACAGACATGACATGATATTGTGTAGGGAGTAATTAGAGGTTTGACTCTGCAGGCCAAGAGAATGTGTTTATGCACGATGGGTGTATGGAAGATTGTGGTGGGGTGATGGTGTAGGCGATGGCCAGCACTGAGGCTCAAGGTGCGGAAATATGCCTGTTGTTAAGAGCCAGGGAAGTCTTACTAAGGAATTACTGGAGGCTTTCAAACCAAGAAGTGACATGAACAAATTTCTCTAGGGAGAAAATTTTAACAACCATGTAGAGAAAGAGAGAAAGGACTGAAGACAGTGAGAGCTATGACAGGAGTCAATTAGAAAGCTTTTCTGGTAGGTCACACTGAAAAAATAAAAAAGAAAAAGTTAAGGATATTTGGATATTTGAAGTGAAATAGAAAGGATTTAATGACCGAGGTAAAAGAGATAAGAGAAGGCAGGTAATCATAATAACTGTAAGAATTCCAGGACCGGAAGTGATGTAATCCCAGCATTTTGGGAGACTGAGGTGGGTGAATCACAAGGTCAGGGGTTCCAGACTAGCCTGGCCAATATGGTGAAACCTCGTCTCTACTAAAAATACAAAAATGAGCTGGGCATGGTGGTGCGAATCTGTAGTTTCAGCTACTCAGGAGGCTGAGGCAGAAAAATCGCTTTAACCTGGGAGATGGAGGTTGCAGTGAGCTGACACTCCAGCTTGGGGGCCATAGCAAGACTCCATCTCAAAAAGAAAAAGAAAAAAAAAAGAAAAAGAAAGAAAAAAAGGAAGAAAAGAATTCCATGTTGTGACACTGGATAATTCTTTGAAAAAGATGAAAAATACAGGAAGCAGTGAAAGGATTTAGACTACATGCTTAAATAACTAATTCTATAATCCTCAGAACCCAATACTAAAAATGTGGAAAAAACACAAAGTTCAGGGCATTGTCAAAATGGAAGAAAATAATAATTCATGTGAAGGCCTTAGAACAATGCCTGGCATACAGTATGCACTCTCGTTATTAGTTTGATTGTGAGGTACATCTTCAGTATATCAATTTAGAGATGAATAAGGAAGTCATATACTGTTAAATATGCCATTTCTCTTTGAGAAGTTTGAAAATGTATTATAAATTTTAGATGATCCTTGATGTATTTTGAAAGCTAGCACCCCAACAAGCAAGAATCTCAAAAGCAATTTTCTATTTTATGCTTAAAGCATTGTTACCTACACTCTTCTTTCCAGGATCTTATGTTATGGTTGAGAAATCAATAGCAAAAAGCAAGTACTTCAGTAAGCAGTAAGTCAAGAACAATCTCTAATTCTGCTCTGCAAAGTGCCCAGCACTCTAGAGGTCCTCAGATATGAAATGACATCTTCACTTTTCCTAAGCCAAAAATACTTTAAGTATCATCATCAAACTTGGGTGGCCAATGTGTGATATTTCCTCTTAATAATTAGAGCCTGTTTTTACTGACTGTCCCTTATACGTCAAGCACTAAATGAATCATTTTATATATATTATTTGTAATATTATTAGTATTCCTACTACAAGACTTTGATTCAGGTTCTTTAATTCCACCTGAGGATTTGGGATATTGAAGAATTGGCTCAAGGTCACTGCAGACTTTGGGTTGCAGCGTAGACTTTTACTCAGGGATGCGTGCCTTTACACCTGACTAGGTAAGTCGTTCAAAACTGCAAGTCAGAAGTGAACTATGCTTGTGTTTTTTGCCTGTTAATTCATTGGATTGCTTTCAGGGTTCATAAAAACACCAATAAAAAGTAAGTGTGTGAGGTAGAGATATAGCAGTTAATAGGTTCATACAAAAGACATTGCTGGTTGAAGGACACTGAGCATGTTTGGTAATATATAACTAACTACATTTTTCTGTGCAGACCAAAGATAAGGAGCAGGCAATAGATGAGTTAGCAATCAGTAAAATTTAAAAGGAAGAAGGCAGAATAAGGTAAGAAAGCAAAATCATCTTCGGTATGTGGATAATTCACTCCGTATCTCCTGTGTGTGTGTGTGTATTCATATGTGAGTGTGCATTTAATTCAAAGCATACTATACTTTCGCTTCATTTTATCCAGATTTTCAGCAGTCTCTTCTCTCACATCCAGAAGAATGTGTGTTAGATTTAGCATGATTGATGTAGATGTGGCTGCTACCACTGTACCTGTCATTTAGTTGTTATGAAAAGCGCAGTCATACAACTTTTCGGTTGGGCTGTATCATCTTTCTTTATACAAAGGCTGTCTTTCAGTATAACAGTAGTGGCCAAGATGAGCAGGAGAAGCACTTCAATTGTCAACCTTCTATGGTAGTTTTATTGAGCTACAGACATTATCATGGCTGTGCTGCTTTTTACATGAATTGAAGAGGTGAATAATCATTAAAAGTAGTGAGAAAATAGTATCACAGTTGTAAAAGATATAATGAAAATTTAGAAATATTCATTAAGAGTAACAAAATAACTTTTCATTTATCAATGGAATATTGGAAATTTAGTTGCTTTGCTAGATAAAGGACAATCATCATTGAATAAATACAATGGTGCACATTTACTTCTATGTTTTTGTTATACATAGCACTAGTAACAAGAAAATACATTTTAAATGATGAGCAAAAAACAGTAATTACTGGCCAGGCGTAGTGGCTCAAGCTTGTAATCCCAACACTTTGGAAGGCTGAAGTGAGCAGACTACCTGAGGTTAGGAGTTGGAAACCAACCTGGTCAATATGGCAAAACCCTGTCTCTACTAAAAATACGAAAATTAGCCAGATATGGTGGTGGGCACCTGTAATGCCAGCTATTCAGGAGGCTGAGGCAGGAGAATCATTTGAACCCAGGAGACAAAGGTTGTAGTGAGCTAAGACAGTGCCATGACACTCCAGCCTGGGCAAAAAGAGTGAAACTATGTCTCAAAAAAAGAAAGTAATTACCATAACCCTTCTATTAGATGTAACTGTGAATAAAATTGCCAAGTATATTCTTTAAGACTTATTTTGCACTAAGCCTAAACTCATTAAAAATTAGATAATTTTTAAACTCTTGAAATTAGGTCAATTTGGGGTCTATAGGAAATATTCACTTTTATCAGATGTTATACATATTTTCATCACTTCCATATACCACTCATACTGTGTTTATGTTTACATGCAAAATTTTAATTTCTGGGTGGCTTTGAAATTAATCATACTAACATGAGTTATATGTTACTTGCATTCAACGAATGCAAGTTATCAAATAACTTCTGGTCAATTATGACAAAACTTAAAAAGAACCCATGATAAGCACTATTATTGATTTTTCAATAAAAAATTAAGTTGATCTTAGATTTCTCTTATCAAAACAAACAGGAGTCTAAGAAAGACAGAGGGGAAAATGTTGTCAATCACATTTCATGAATTTCAATCTAACTTGAGAAGAATGTTAATACAATAATTTTTCTTATTTACAACTTTAGAGAATAAAGTGGATTTCATTGCTAAAGAGCACAAAAGTGCAGTTGACTTTCTAACCATTAGCAAAATGTAAAATGCAATGCTAAATGTCACTATTGCCTTCTTAAACTCTACTAAGTATGGTTTTAATATTGATTCTTGCACATATCATATATTCTCTGGTATTCAGTGCTTTTGATGACACGTTGTATTATAAATCACTAATATCTTTCATCTTGATCTTTAGATATACATTTTTTATACATTTTTATTATATTGCCTGTCTTCCTGTAGTAGGGATTATAAATGCATTTTACATGTTGAAAAGAGACAGTTTTATTGCATTAAATTTAATGCACCAGGAGAAATAGAAATCATGAAAAGAGAAAAGGTTAAGAATAATGTCTATCTTACGGCTTAAGGTACAACTATGAACAACAATGATAATAACTAAAAAAAAAAACAAGGCCTCGTCTGAAACATAATCTATTAAGGTAATTTCAGAAACAACAATAGTATTTTAAATTTGTACAGAAATTTAGTTTCATAGAGCTTTTACGTACGTTGTCTTATATGATCGTTGGAACCACCCTGTGATATAGAAAGATTATTGTTTTCTCTATTATCCAAAACCAGTTACTGACCAGTAATTATGAAGACTATATGAAAGATTATGTGATTTGTTCAAAGTTGTAGGGTTAATAAGTGGTGATTTCAAAATATGGAAGATGTCACATTCCTGAACCTGTAAATTTATTTCACACTCCACTATGGATTAATTCTGCCTATAGTAAATATAAGTTAAAAACAACATATATAAGACAAAAATTTTTAACTAGTCCCTCTTTTCTCACTTTTCATTTTGTGTAATCCAGTAGAAAAATGTTGTAACTTTTGCCTGGAAAAATATTTAACATTCAAGAGAACTTATCCAATGATTTTGAATTGATAGAAAATGAATGAAGACAGGATAACACACTCTTGAATATAGTGCCAAAGAACTGCTGATTCCTGATCATTCCCATGAGTACTCCAAAACTAGTTAATTTGTGCTTTCTATGTCATTGTAATTATAGTGTTTTATGTATAGTGTATATGGTGATTGGCTAAATTACCATTTGACCTTCCATATTTATGTTAATATTACACAGTGCACAATGAATATCCAATGAAAATAATAGGGATATATCATACTAATGGTGAGGACAATTTTTTCTTCTTGGCTTTAATTCTTTCAAATATCTTAGAAATAACAGCAATAACAGATTATGTTTACTTAAATTTAGATGAAAGGAGAATTAGATCTATTATTTTTGAAGGTGTGATCCAGAGACTATGAGTTCCTATTAGAGTGACCTATGAGTCATATAAATTATATTAGATATACATAGTTTTTGCCTCACTGGAATGCTATAAAGGTCAAATAGCGTAGAACTATATAGGCCATATAATTTCATATAAAAACTGGGTTTAGTGGGTATTTGCTAATAATTCTCAAATGAATATGTATTAACCATGAATAGCCTAGTAAAATAGTTTAAATGTGTGCATTGTTTTACCATATTTTTTGATCATTTGATTCTCATGCTAGCCTCAAGTCATGCAGAATTAAGATTTTTTAGGTGTTTATGTGTTGCAAAACTAGCAAGATACTCATCAAACTCATTAAAACTGTCCGTGCTCAATCGTAGTTTATAGAGACTAGCACTGAATCTATAAATTCCTTTGAACAATATAGCCATTTTAATGATATTGAGTCTTTCTAACCAAGAGCATGGAATGTTTTTCCATTCGTTTGTATCATTTTTGATTTTTTTGAGTAGTAGTTTATAGTTGTCCTTGTAGAGATCATTCACCTCCCTTGTTAGCTGTATTCCTAGGTATTTCATTCTTTTTGTAGCAATTATAAATGAGAGTTTGTTCTCAACTGGGCTCTCAGCCTGACTCTTGTTGGTATATAGGAAGGCTAATGATTTTTGCACATTGATTTTGTATCCTGAGATGTTGCTAAAGTTGTTTATTGGCTTAAGAAGCTTTTGGGCTGAGAATATGGGGTTTTCTAGATAAAGGATTATGTCATCTGCAAACAGGGTAGTTTGACTTCCTCTCTTCCTATTTAGATGTCCTTTACTTCTTTTTCCTGTCTGATTGTTCTGGCCAGGATTTTCAATACTATGCTGAATAGAAGTGGTGACAGAAGGCATCCTTGTCTTGTGCTGGTTTTCAAGGGGAATGTTTCCAGCTTTTCCCTATTTAGTATGATTTTGGCTGTAGTTTTGTCATATACGGCTCTTTTTATTTTCAGGTATTTTCCTAAGCCCTCATGACACAGGTATACCTACGTAACAAAACAGCACAGGTACTCCTGAACTTAAAAGTTTTTTTTGTGCTTGTTTCTTTTTGTTTTTTTGTTTTTTTTTTTGTAGAGGTTAGGGAGTGGATAAGAGGAAACTAAAATCAAAGGCTAGAAAGTAGGTGAATTGAGTCATGCAGGAGCAAAACCCTTGATCATCTGTGGTATATGTGAAAGCAAACTGTGGGCCTATTAATAAGCGTGTGGCTCTCAAGGAACAAAGTTGGAAATCATTATCTTAGCACACTTTGTTTGTTATTGGTACAAATAGTTAAGAAATTATAAGCAATAATGAGATTAAAGTAGAATTTAAAAGATCATGAGCAAAGTCGAATAGAAAGAGAACAGTTTGGGGGCCTTGCACTGTTGGAAAAGCTAACTGCTGCTATATCCCAAACAATAAGAAATTAATTTAAGAAATAAATAGTTTTCCATTATTCCAGTAAAAATTTTCAGTTGTTTAAAGTGACCCAGAGACAATTTCAGCATAGGTAGATAGCCACTATTAAATTGAGTGAGACAGACATGAGAGTGAGAAAGTAGAACAATATAAGCAGATTTTATAAGCATGTCTATTAGAGGAAATTAAGTGTGGAACACAAGAACCAAATATATCTGACACCCACAAAGTTTTGAGAAAAATGGGGACTATAGAAAAGTTAAGACATGTTAATACTTGTAACTCTTAAGAGTTCATCCTTCATGAGCAGTAAGCACATTTCAAAAGCCCGCTAGCTCTCCAGCAGTTCAAGCTCTTCTGAAACCACTTTGATAGATAAAGTGAATAATGAACTAGGAGGAGCTTTCCAGAATGTGGAGCCAGGATTAAGGAAAACTATAGACAAGACAGTTTGTCTCATATAGTGGATTTAGAGATTGATTAAAAAAAAAATCAAAGATCGCCCTGACACTTCTAGGGTGCAGGGATTTCACAGTATCAGCTCACTGGCATTTCAGAATTACTAGAGACCAATGACTATAAGATCTCTTCTTATTTCCCTTTCCAAATGGAAGTAATTATTCTGGATATTCAGGATCTATACATAGAGTGTGTCTGTAGTCAGATGACTAAACTTTCTGGTCAAGGGGCATGATCATTTAGACTTCTAGGAGAACATATAGGTTTTCGAAATCTAGTGGCCAGAGCTCTATACGACTGAAATATGATGAAGTTTAAGCTGGATTTAATAACTGAATGAGTCTCTGAGTTGTCCTCCTTAGGAATAAATAGTGTTCTTTGTGTAGGAAAAAAAGAGAAACAGATATTTGGTGAACATGAAGGGGAATTATAGCAGAGACACTACATTACCAACTGCTCTAGCTACTTTAGGACCATATAACCAGATAGTGGCCATGTGATCACTATCTTTAGTGTGGGAACAAGTGATATGCACTATTTCTAGGCCTGACCACTAACCTCCTTGCATAATCATTCACACTGTCTTTCACTTCTGAGACAACCAGGAAGGCCACATAAAAGATGGTGGCATAAAATGCTAGTAACGTGGTGGTTCACTCTATTACTGCTTGGAGGAGGGTCACCAAGAAAAACTCGCTGTCTGAAAAGGATTCTATAACCAAGAAGATAAGTAAATTTATTGCTATAATTTACTAAGATTTGGGTGTCTGTTACTTGACCACAGCATAGCATGACCTATCTAATAAAATATGTCTCATTCAGCTAACAGATGTAGCAGTGTTTCATAAAATTTTGTGTATCAAGCACTTAGCACAGTGTATAGTATAAAGTAAGAACTGACAATTTCTGTTCAGTGGGTATTTATGTCATGAATTATGATTAGAAGGTCAGACATTTTACAGATGAGAACAAGGTTCACCCATATGCAGTGAATTGAATTATTGTTCCCAATTCTCCACCTCCCTGTAGCAAGATTACAAATGAACCACTTTTGACTTGCTTTTTTTTAAGTGTGGTGTCTCCTTGAGGTCACAATATGTTTGCCTATCCCACTGATACTAGGCTTTCCAGGTGACATGCTTTAGCCAACAGGATGAGTGTGTAACTTACACCATGCCAGTTCCCAGCTAAAGAGTTAAGAAGTGTTTTGGTTTCTGCTTGTGCATCCAGGGAGCAGCTAGCTTCAGAAGGAGATGTGAGAGGACAGGAATCTACCCAAAGACTGGAGCCCAGCTCAGCTGAACCATTGAATCCAGCTAAGATTGGTGAAACCTCAAGAACTCACAGTCCTGTGAGCTACATAAAGAAAAAAAATGGTTGTAAGAGAGAGAGATTTTAAGATTGTTTGCCGCACAGAAAAAAGTGACTACTACAATGAATTGAATAGCTGGAAATTGAATTCAGCCTTTCACTATACAATGGGAAAGATTCATTTTAAATTTAAATAGTAATTCTTCTATTTAGTCTCTTGTAAATGTTTAAGTTGGAATGCATCATTAGTCTTTAAACTGTTTTATTTTTATTTCTTGATATTTATTTCACTCTGTAATTTACCATTCAAAAGAGACTTTAAGCTTAAAAAAAGTCATCACTCAAAAGAAATTTGTTTCCCTAATTACAAAAATTGACAAGATAAAGAAAAATAAGAAAAATAAAAACGTAAAATGGCCATTTTAAAGATTGCTATTTTTCTCTTCTTATGAAAATATTCAACTCTAATGGATTTCATTAATGTCTCTCAGGTCCTCTATGGCATTTAAGAAATAACATTCACTGGAGTTTATACAATATAACTATGCAATTATTTTTTCCATCTTCAATGTGTAATGTGGGGAAATGCTCATTTATGTTTTTGTAGGTTTGCCCCATGTATTTAATAACAAAGTGTTTACTAGCAAAACCAAGACGCCTCCTAATTACTTGAGTTTATTTTTAGCACTTTCTCCATTAACTGGGCATTAGAAAAAATGCTTTGATAACTTATCTCATTAAGTACTATTATTAATATTGTGCTGCCATATCTTCAATGACCTTCCTATTTGTGTATGCTTCCCTGTTTATTTCATAGTAAATCTTTTAAAATGCAAATTTTATTCCCTTTTTCACTGTGAGCTAGATTTAAGACCTCTTCCCTGTAGTGACCATTCCTTCTTTCACTTTAGTCAAAAACTGATAGCAGTCTTGGCAGGAGGAATGAATTTACTACTCAATTAAAGTTACTAGGAAATTCAGGCAAAACAACTATACTGGTTGGACAGTTAGACACTGCCTCTGAGGTGTTAAATTTAGTATTTTATGAACTGGAACTAAGACTAGGAGAGACTACATTCTAAATAGCATATTCAGAACACCTTGGTATAGTGTACATGGTTTATTGGTATAAAACAAGGTATTGTTGCTGGAGGTGTTAGATAAATTTTAAATATCTGTAAAATTGCCTATCAGCATTTTCCAGTTCTATTTTCTACTATGTATTTACTAATTGCTTTATAATAATTAAGAAAATAGAAAAAAACATTTACCAAGATAAGATATAAATTTTAGAATTTCAGTATTTGTAATTTTTTAATTATTTGTTCCTGTATTTTTCTATTTAAATTCTTTTTCTTAGCAAATACAGATACAAAATGGTAGTGATAACACACACAACAATTAAAATAAAATAGATGTCCTATGAGGAAAAAAAATAACCTTTCCATTCTTGTCTTCATTAGCCTATATTTAACTTAATGTGAAAGCAGAAGGAGAGTTTCATTGTTTGGACTTTTGAAAATCAAAGTCAGACAATGATTTTCAAGTTTATTCATCAAGGAAACTTATCACATTTTAACAAGTCTCCCGTTTAGAAACCTCTTTTTATTTTTCTTTTGGATTTGCACTGGTGAGTTAGCGTGACAGATTTTTTCATTCTAAAATAGTACAGGAAAATCTGATGTTATCACCTAGAATATTAAATACTATATTGTAAGTTCAAGTTAAAATGAATAATGTCAAAGGCAGTTCAACCTAAAAGGAAGTAACAGAAAATAGGATAACATAATCCTAAATTATTACCCTGACCTGATGTTATCAATGCATGTTAGTCTATGCAACAAAGTTCTAGTGGGCAGTGAACTCATATTACTTTTGTATCTTTAGTGCAGTTTTTCTTAACCTTGGAACTACTAACATTTGGAACTGAGTGATTCTTTTTGGAGGAGGTTGTCTTATTCATTGCAGGATGCTTAACAGCTTACCCAGACTCTACCCATATAAATCTCCCTGACTCAATGCATAGAAAGCATTCTAGAGGATATTCTTGCAGGACATTGTCTCCCAGGTGATGCTTTAGATTTTCTTTCAGTAGGCCTCCCTTACACGCTATCAGGTCAGCAGCAGCCGGGTAATGCATTATGTATTACAGCCAGTGGATCCTGATCAGATACTTTTTGGGCATTACCTGGATGTCAATAAGGCATTCTATAAGCACCTGCATAGTGGTTGTGGCAGAGGCCTAGGAAGAAGAAAAAGCAAACTCCCAGTCTGAATAAGTGCCTATTCCTTTGTAAGTGAACCACACAAGCCTTGTAGTATAAAAGGGCCCAATATAGTCATATTGGAACTATGTAGCCATTTGGTCTTCTCAAGGAATAATGTCATATCGTGGGTAAGTATTGGTCTTTGTTGTTGGAATTTGGGAAATTCACAGTTGGTGGTAACATTAGTTAGACTAGCTCAGGTAAACAGAAGGCATACTTTTGGGTGCATGCATAACTTCTGTCCTTGTTATCAAAGCCTAGTCTTTAATGTACCCATAATGATAGTAGTGTGGTGGCTGCTGGCATTTCTTTATCAACTAACATGAACCGGTTGAGCATCACTTTCACTTGGAAGTTTAACGCTTCCTCCCTAGTGTGTGTATTCTGGTGCATTCATACTTCTACTCAGTATCATATGGCCATACATATACCTTTACCCTAGACTTCCTTGAGTAAATGTTCTAATCATTTTCTTACCAAGTCCACCATCAGCTAGTCTAGCCATTGTCACTGTCCATTAGTCTGAGTTTGTTATAACCTTACATTAATTCTCCTTCCACATGTAAATGTCCAAGTGCTGTTGTCTTATGAGTCTTTGAAGCCTAACCCTGCGTGAAGCCACCATTCCTTGTAAACTAGATTCCACATAATAAGCGCAACCACATGTAAAACATGCTTGGGCTTTTTTCCTCATCTTGTAGCTGTTTTTACATGATTCACCCAAAGGGTCTGTTGAGCCTACTGAACTTTATGCCTCAGTGCATCTGACAGTACCAGACTGATCGT
Organism: Cheracebus regulus; assembly: GCA_963574635.1. Classification (NCBI taxonomy): domain Eukaryota; kingdom Metazoa; phylum Chordata; class Mammalia; order Primates; family Pitheciidae; genus Cheracebus; species Cheracebus regulus. Next base: position 18,875 of record CAUYQU010057789.1, read on the forward strand.
GGGAAGTTAAGGCAGTCAAGAGTCAAACTTTCTGTCTCTACCAGTGCTTGGTAGCATCATAGGAGCTATTTGAAAAATGACTTCAAATTGTTCATTGCACATTGCATACCTTTGTTCCAGAATCCCAGGACCCACCAGAGGTTGCCATAAACTGCACACTGCATATTTTTCCCATATTCATACTTTAACTTCAAAGATTATGTTGAATTACATGACCCACAGCGTAGCTGCTCACACTGCAACCTGGGAGTGCTGAAGAACTGTGCCCCGTTCAAAGCTGGAAGCCTTCCCTTTCTTCCTGTATGTAGCAGTATTTAAGGGTCTCCAGCAGGGCTGGAGCAGTACTTAAGGGTGTCCAATGTGTTTTCTTCAGAACTTGAGATCTACTAGGAGTTATACTTCCTTCTTTATAGTAGGAAATAAACACAAAATATAGTAATTTATCTTTTACATTAGAGGTGATGTCTTGGCATGTCCCTTAGTACTGTACCATTAAAACTTTATAGTAGTGACTGGTCCATTAATCACTGAATAGTTCATCTTCCAGCCTCTGAAACATACATGTCCTACCAAAGCCTTCTGAAGCCACTTCTTGCTTATCCTTCCTGATGAGCATAATGTCACTGATGTAATAAATCAACATGATATTCTGCAGGATGTCTAGACAGTCCAGATCTCCTTTTACTATATTATGATAGAGTGTAATAGAGTTAGCATAGTTCTTGGGCAGACAGTAAATTGATATTCTTGTTTGGTCCAAGTAAATGAGAACTGTTTCTTATCCTTTTTTCTAAATGAATATCAAACATATTCACAAAATCAGTGGCCACATATAGTCTACCTGAGTGTGATTATCTGCTCTACCAAACATATCACATTTGGCATAGCAGCTACAGTTGCAGTTACCATTTGGTTAAGTCTACAGTGGTGTATGGTTATTCATTGGGATTCAGGATCCATCTGGTTTCTGCCTGAGTCAGAGCAGTACATTAAAGGAAGATATAATGGGAACTATCACTGCTCTATCTTTTTTGTTTTCTAGCAACTTGCATGGAAAAGTAAGTTGCATCTTTTATATCCTTAAACATGGTAATATATCTCTGCCATTCCTCCTGGTAACCTTGCTTTCCCCATTATTATGGCACCCTCACAGGCAAAAGACCCAAATTCTAGTGTTATTTTCACTGCTAAATATATCAATTCCAAATATATATTCAGATTTCAAGGAAATTTCCATGAAGCAGACCTGTAGAATCCATTTTAAGTTGGATTTAGTCAGGATTCTATTACCTGAACCCACATGACCCCACAATAGGGGAACCATAAGGCCACTTTAGTTCTGTAGGTATTAATGCTAATATAAACTCTGTGTTCAACTGTCCTCAAAATATCTGTGTATTTCTCTTTCCCCAGTGTACAGTAAATGACCCAGAGGTAATAGCCCAAGTAAATGGCTATAGGTCCTACAGGTCCCTGGAAAAAACCTAGAGAAAACATTTCAGTGTGCCCTTGCCAAGGTGTTGTAGGATACTTAACCAGGAGGACCCAACCACCATGTCAGTTTATAGTTTCTGGGTCTGAAATAGGCGTACATAATGCCTACTTTCCTAAGCCTTTTAATCCCATCCTCTACCACCAGTCATGGCAATTCAGGCTTATCAACCCCTGGATGGATTATGCTGTGACTTAATCCTGTTTATAGATTTAGAAGCCAGAAAAGGAAATGGCTATAGCTTTATAGCCAGCAGCTCCTCTAGGTAAATACCTTTGTATTATTTTCTGATTTGGAGGGAAGGTGTGGGTTTTAATGGGGTGAGATAGGCCATTTCTACAAGCTCAGAACACTAAGAAAAGTCTAGAGAGGAAAAAACTTGCAGTTTGTTAGTCTGTTCTTTCTTACTGTGCTATAAACAAATACCTGAGACTGGGTGATCTATAAAGCAAAGAGGTTTAATTGGCTCATGGTTCTGTAGGCTGTACAGGAAGCATAATGTCGGCCATCTACTAGGCTTCTGGAGAGGTCTCAGAAAACTTAGAATTATGGCAGAAGGCAAAGGGGAAGCCAGCATATAACTAGAGCAGAAGGAAGAGAGAGAAACAGGGAGGTGTTACATGCTTTTAAACAACTAGAGCTCACAAGAATTCACTCACTATTGTGACACAGTATGAAGGGAAAAATCCCCCCCAAAACACACATGATCCAATCACCTCCCACCAGGCTCAACCTGCAACATTGGGGATTACAATGTGACATGAGATTTGGGTGGGGACACAGATCCAAACCATATCACAGGACATCTACTCAGATGTCCCAGTCTTGGGTCAGGGTTCCAGATTTCCCAACTTGGGCCTGTTCCATGGCAAAATAGATATGCTATCATTGAATACTGAAAGGCCTTCAAATTTTAGCGATCTGTTTTTCAAATCTTTGGCTTGATCTCAGCTTTCCCTGTTTTTTTGGTAGAACAATTTATTTTCTTTTGGATATATACTCATTAATGGAACTGCAGTGTCAAATGGTAGTTCTGTTTTAAGTTCTTTAAGAAAACTCCAAACTCATTTCCACAGTGGCTGAACTAATTTACATCCCACCAACAGTATATAAGTATTCCGTTTTCTCCACAGCCTTGCCAGAATCTGTTTTTGTTTTTTGTTTTTAATAATAGGCATTTTGACTGGTGTGAGATGGCATATCATGGTTTTGATTTGCATTTCTCTGATGATGAGTGATGTTGCACATTTTCCATATGTTTGTTGGCTGCTTGTATTTCTTCTTTCCGAAAGTGTCTGTTCATGTGTTTTGCTCACTTCTTAATGGGGTTATGTGCTTTTTGCTTGTTGAATTAAGTTCCTTATAGACTCTGGATATCAGACTTTTGCTGGATGCATAGTTTGCAAATATTTTGTTCCCATTCTGTAGGTTGTCTGTTTACTTTGTTGATAGTTTCTTTTGCTGTGCAGAAGCACCTTAGTTTAATTAGGTCCCACTTTTGAATTTTTGTTTTTGTTGCAATTGCTTTTGAAGACTTAACCGTAAGTTATTTTCTAAGGCTGATGTACAGAATCGTGTTTCTTGGGTTTTTTCCTAAGATTCTTATAGTTTTGGGTATTTCATTTAAATCTTTAGTCCATCTTGAGTTAATTTCTGTATATGGTGAAAAGTACAGGTCCAGTTTCGTTCTTCTACATATGGTTAGCCAGTTATCCCCAGCAACATTCAGTATTTTATTATTAGTCTACATCAAGGCAATTTATCAATAAGCATCCAATTCTTTTATTTTTATAGTGACACGTCCCTTATACATTTCAGATGCCTGGGTTATGACATTATATTTGCCTCCACTCACATTCTGTTCTATATCACCATGGGTGAAAACTTTTAAGAATTAATCTGCCATCATATCCCGGGAACTCTTTGCACATCATTTATGTCCATGAGAGGGACTTCATTTCCAGCTGGATGGTAAATGAATAGACTCTGACAAAACTTTAGCTCAGAATCCGCTTTCTCAGAGCACTCCTGAAATAATGGTCAAAGTTGATTTTTTAGAGAAGCAGAAGTTAAGATGAAGTTAACAGGGTAAAAAGATTTTAGGGGATTAACACCAGTTAATCCAACAGGGTAAGAAGTGGGATTGTGCAGGGTGAACTACTAGATCAAGCCATATATCTAACAAATCTCTGCCAGCCAAATGACAGGCTCCATAGCAAAGAATGCCTGCTTGGGATATTCTACCTTAGTTGAAAATGGCACACCCCTTGTGATTTACCTTGCTTTGAGAGGATGAGACCCCAGCTTGAATACTGAGGGACCCTAAAAACACTAACAACTAGCAGCTTTCGGCAAACCCAGCCCTTATAACTTGATTCTTATAACAGATTCTTATAAGAATCTTATAAGCAAACCCAGCCCTTATAACAGATTCTTGACGAAGAATCTGTGTTGCTGACTCACCATCAAAACTTGAGTCTTCGGACTCTCTAAACTTGCCATGCTGATTTTGTGGAAGTGTTTGGCATAAGACTCCCTGTTTTGTGTAAGAAAATTGGAAAAGATTTTTATTTAGTTTCTTGGGAATATAAATGAGAGGGAAAGAAAGAAAAAGAGGGAGAGAGGGAGGGAGAGAGGGAGAGGAAGGAAGAGGGGAGAGAGAGGGAAGGAGGGAGAGACAGAGAGAGAGAGGCAAGAGTCCTAAACTTCTAGAGAAAAAGCAAAGAATATCTGAAATTTTGCTTGAAATGCTATAACAAACTCTTTTCCATCTTTTGAAACTTCTAATAAAGCTTTGTATAAAATAAAGATTAGTGATTTTATTTTGGTTGAAATCAAGTGAAATATTTTCTGTTCTAGATCTGGGGTGATACAGTGTAGAGCAAGAGAACCACAACTGGATATTAAGATAATCCATAATTTTAAACTCTTCCAAAGATGACACCAAAATGTTCCTGTCTCATAATTCTAATAACCATATGGTTATTAATCATGTATTGAAATGATAATCATGTATTGAAATTAATAATCATGTATTGAAATCTCACAACCTGGAAATAGCAGAGCCAAAATTCAAATCTCAAAATGGTGGACTGTGTACCTATTTAGACTTATAACAAATATTTAAACAAATATTTTACTTCGATTCCCAGAAGCAAAACACTGAAATCATTTTTCACTCACATTTACTTTTTCTATTCTACATATCTAATCAGGTGATAAAATATGAGCAGTCTTTATTTACAGGACTCTTTAACAATTTTTCTTTTGCTTCCCATTTGCCACCACTAATACCCAGACCCCACAATGCCTCAATTGCAAGTTTCTGTGACTAGCCTCTTACATTTCCTCCTTGAAATTTTATCGCTGCATATTTCTAAAACACAATTATCACCTGGTTATTTTATTATTCAAAAACATTCAGGGATTCCTCATAGCTTATTTTCACATGTTCAAACATTTTTGGTGTTCAGTAGATGTCAGTAAGCATGTTAGGTGTTGGGGTACAACAAAGCATAATGGCCTAGTCCTTGCTCTTGGGAATGCCACACCATTGTAGACATGAAAGAACACAGAGAGGAAAGTAGGGACTGGCATGAGGTAGCATAGGTCATATGGAAAGGGAGATTTGTGATGATTACATCATTTTTGGCCTCTTCAACCTGTCTTTCATGTTGAGCTACACTCTCCCATTTTTTTCTAGCCACCAGCCAACAAAAAAGCCCTGTTCCTATTTGAACAGTATTTTAGTTTGACACTCATACACAAAGCTCTTGCTCACCTTTTATCTTTGTTCATTATTCCTGCCCGAGATGGCTTTCAACAACTTGTGTCTGTGTATGCGCATCTTTTTTTCCAGCTTTTAAGATAAGCACAAAAGCCAAGGTTTTGTCTCTATCATACAGTTTTACCAGACAATTGAAGTCCACACTGCTTTTTCTCTTCTCTAAATCCCTTTTGTACATAACTGATTACATCGCACTCTTAGAATGTCTCTATATGTTATTGAATTCAGCATGAGAATATCATCTTTAAAATTAGCTCTTTTATTCATCGAGGGGTTATTCTATACTAGGCAGCACAATTAAATAGGACCCTGTTCCTATTTTATTCACTTTACAGAGAAGTAGATATAGATGGATGGTTTAACCTATAACTGAACAAATGTTTTCAGGACTCCTATCAAATACCTCAGTAAATGTTTTATGTGTTCTGGGTATGTGGTAAATAAGTCAAAAAAGTTATTGTTTTAACGAAGTTTATAACTTAGTAATATAGATATATTTAAATAAACAAATTAAAACTATATTAATAGACTTGGAGATAATGAAATTAAAGGAGGAGAATATAACCAAGAATGTCTGGGATTCTGCAACTTTTTCAGAGTAGTCTGAAAATGTCTTGTCAAAAGAGTTGGTATTGATATCCATTCTATTAACTCCTCCTTCATATGACAAGGAGTCAGTCATATGGCTCCTGTGTTTATAGGAAGGGGCATTTCAGGCAAAGAATATGCTGTTGCAGAAGCCTGGAAAGCTAAGGTAAACAGAACACTGTGAAGCAGGAAGTGCTACAAGATGAAGCTGAAGAAATAGCCTGTTTGTGTTAGTAAACAGTGGCATTCGAAATTATTTCTCATTGATTTTCTTTTTAGAAACACTTTGTACTCTCTGGTGGAGTATGGGATACTGATGGCTCTTGACATTTTGCTGTTTTATATGCATATCAATTGAAAATTAGGATAATTACTTAATGATAACATCTTATAAAGGTTATATCTAATCTTCCCAAAATGGCTTTGCAGTTTAGCCCTCCTTAAAATTTCAAGTATCAAAAATAAAGAGCTAACACTATGCTAGCATTTCTGACAGCAAACCAATTCTGGAACTAACTTGTTGGTTGGAGTGGAACATATTTCAAAGCTTGAAAAATTGTAAAAAGCTAACCCACAAACGAATAGAGAGGAAAATACAACGAATCTGTTTGCTACAGTTCTGGCCCTGGTTCAGGTGACCTATAATTGAAATAATCCATTCTCTGAGTAATCTCATTCTTTCAGGTTTAATTAAATTAATCCACACCCTGGAGTTTTCCCTTCTTCTATTGTCTCTAGTCTCTGAGGTAATGTAGAAATTTTCCAATTGCTAGGGTCGTTTAATTAATGTAACAATTATAATTCTAGCTAATATTTATTATTTAGTATATATCAAACATTTTGCTGAGTATTTTGTTTGTACTTTTAAATTTAATCATCTCAGAGCTCTATGAGAGATGTATTACAATTATCCTTATTTATAAGATTAATAAACAGAGGCTAAGAAAATTAATTTGCTTCAGGTCACACAGTAAGTGATAGAAACAGGATTTGAATCCAAGTAGGTTGATTTTTGAATTTAACACCTAACAACCTCTCTGTCAAATTAATCCAAACAAAACCCCAAATTTGGAAATCTGAATTATATATATTTTCAATTTCTAATAATCAAATTAGATAATTATAAATACACCACATCTTTTCATGTAATACTTTAAGAGTAAAATACGTAAGTAAAGAACCAAAGCACACGGAGTATTAAATAGATCATGTAATTTTTGAGTGATGTAAAAACAATGAATATAAACTTGGTGATGCCTATATGCAAATATGGTTTTATAAATAAGAGTATGGTAAGAAAAATTTCTAATTTTTTAATTCTATTTTTTCAAAAAATTCCTTTTATGAATTCAGTATACCTTAATCGATTATCCATCTCACTGATGCATGTACCATAAAGAAATAAAATGATATCTTCTCAAATATTGTAAAGAGATAATTTTAGAGATTACTGTGCATATTTTGTGTGTACATAATTATAGGGAATGCTTAACAAAAAGGACGCTTAACAATGAAGTTGCTATTGTACACGGGGATTTTTCCTGCTTTCAGAGCATTATGTATGTACTTCTCCCACCACACAATTACAGTTTAATTTTTCTGGAGTGATTTTCTGACATCATGATCTAAAACATCCATATGTTTAACTATTGAAAGACATTCCAATACAATAGAAGAATAATCACAAAATAAATAAAAATCTAAAAATAAATTATTCTTAACTTTGTGTATCTATCATATAATTTGACATGATAGATTTTAAACTTTTTAAATTGTTTAAATTTTTTTCTGTTTTCAATCTTTTCTTTATTTTCTTTAGGGATACCTTTTCAACTCGTGTGTGTGTGTGTGTGTGTGTGAGAGAGAGAGAGAGAGAGAGTGAGAGAGATGTTTGATTATCTCATCTTTGTCCTACGTATTTTCTAGACTCTATTCTTTTTATGAGAGGTTTGAGCCTCAGTGGTCAGAGAGTAATGTAAAAATCTGAATAGATTCAGAGACACACAGGTGTATATGCTTGTACCAGCAAATGAAGACTTGGTCAACAAGAAGGGTATCATCTTTACTGGGGCCATCACTACCTATATTTTTCAGCTCGTAGTAGTGAGGTAAGGTCAGCCCAGTCTTGGCAGATATCTGATTTTTGAAAAATGTTTAAACTCCTTAATTTTAAAATGTTTGTCTCTAATTCCAAAATATTTTAATAGATCTGTGCCACACAAAATATGTGCACAGCCTGTCATTTAAAACAACAAAGTATAATGGGATTGTCTCTGAGGTTTACTAAGTTACCAAGATTAGTTACTCTTGTTAGCTAAGCCTCCAATTTTTTTTTTTTTTTTTTTTTGCTTAGAACATAAAAATGATACTATATCACACTGATTGTTTAGAGTATTACGAAATGTAACACATGAAACTTCTGGGCATATTTCTTGATCTACAGAAAGATTTTCCTAAATTTTAATTATCTTTCCTTTGTGTCTTTTTTTCCTCTTGCCACATATTTATTTGGCTAAATGTGTATTACTTATCTACTCTTTAAATCTCCTACTCCCACTTCCTTCTCAAATTTGTCTGGCCTTTATTTCTTCATTGTTATTATTATTCTATGATTGACTATTATCAATTAAATACATCCTCATTTAAAAATAATGTGTTTTACCTTTGCTTTGCCGATATTATCATTTCAAAGTAGAAAATAAATGGAGCAAACATTAGGTGGGCTTCTAATCTGACCTGCAACTACAAGTGAATCACAGCAGCTTGCTGAAAAATGGAACTTCTTAACTTTCATTGTGGAGAAAGGAGTTAAATAAATTTAATGCGTTATTAATAAAACCCTCCACTACAGGTATTTGTACGATCTCCTGAAAAGCCTGCCCTGGTAAGTTTCACAGGGAATGAATGTGAGGGCAGCCATCATGCAGTCATGGGAAAAGTTCCAGATTTCCATTTGATTTATTTACATTTTGCTGCATCTTTCATTGTTCCTAACATAACCCTTGCCTAAGTCTTCTGAAAAATCCCTGTAGATTCATAATGCCTGTGCAGTTACCAAAATTTTCCTTCGTTTTCTAGATTGTAATCGTTGTTTTTTTTTCTTTGTAATCGTTGTTGTTTTTTTTTTTCTGACTCAATAATTCCATGACTTTAAACATAAATGTTCATGTTTGGCACTTTTCAGTATTTGTGATTTTTCAGTATTTGTCACTGTCCTATGTTTTCATATAGAATACGATGTTTTTTTGGGCAATATAAAGTAAATGTAATGCATATCCTACAGAAAAGAAATAACTGATAGATCTACTCTGTTTATATACTATTTATTTCTATATAGTTTTGATGGTTCAGTACTAAAACATATGCTCATTCACTATTCACTACATTTTCTTAAAAAGTATATTTTAATTTTAATGAAGAAATAAACAAATATGTGGTTCTAAAATATTAACAAAATATCTTGAATATCTTATCATGACAAGACTGGATAATACATTGATTTGAATGCACAAAAATGAATGGACCTTTATGACTCCATATACCTGGAAATATGTGTTCCTCTAGATGTACAACTGAGATCCCTACAGAGGTCTATTTTATGAGTAACACTGAGGAAAACTGTTTCATTTTTATTCTTTTATTTTTACTTGCAAATTTTATTCTTTTGTTCATGGACTTGGTTCTTTGTGTTTCTTAAATGGTAGTTGAGAGAATGATTTATTTCTTCATTTTTGTAAAGAAGTAAACGTATATTTTCAATTGAACTGTGGTACCTTACACTTCAGGTGGGACTATTTCATAAATACATTATATTATAAATTTTTCTCCATAAAGCAATGGTCTCTTTACTGGTAAATTTCAAGGAACATATTAAAACAATCCATTTTAGAGATTGTTATTATTTTACAGTTTTATTTCTCTCATATCATATATAGCAATTGATACTGGAACCTGAAATGTATAGTATAATAAAAGAACATTAAAAACTAATCTCACATATAAACATATATTTAAAACTTTAATTAAAATAAAAACATAAAAATCCATCAATAAATTAAAATAAAAAGAATCATTTAATATTAAGAACTCTATTAATATAATGCATTATATCAGTAAGTGAATTGAGAAAAACTACATGATACTGATAGATGCCCCAGAAAGCAATAATGAGCGTCTATCTTTAATTAAAACACTTAGCAAACTAGAAGTAAAAGAATAAAAGTATCTGCCACAAAGTAAAATTGATTATACTCAATAATCAAAAAATGGAAACAAATTAAATGAGGAACAAATCCAAAACAATTTAAGAGAAACAAAACAGCAGTGGAATGTTGAAATAACTTGTGTTCCTCCTTAAGATAATAAGCTGTTAATCAAAGTTGAAGTAGCCTTGCATCAAATGGCTCAGCATTAAGGACATTTCCATTTAACTTAGGGGCAAGACAATGTTGGCCATTATGATCATTATTTTTTTTTAACATCCTGCTAAAAGTTCCAGTATAATTATTTCGGAAAACAAATTTATAATCAAAATAGAAAAATCGTCATTAATTGCCGATTACATGATTTTCTACTTTGGAAATTCAAGAGAACTAACTAAAAACTGATGAAAACTTATCTGTCCATTAACATAACTGGATTGAATATGAAAGAGAAATAAAATTTTTCAATATTCTAATAATAAACACTTAAAATAGAATATAAGGAACCATACATAACAGCAGAATACATGTAAAATTCTAAGCAATTAACTAAAAGATATTTCTGGGACTGTCTGAAATAAAACTACACACGTTTCCTCTGGAATTAAAAAGAAATATAAAAATAAATAAATATAATTTATTTTTAAATAAATAGACTTGTAAACACATAAGGTTATCCTAACTCAAATACTAACTTTGGGAAGGAATAGTAGACTGGATTAAATAATTCTAAATATCATTTGGATACATATTGATTTAGAATTAAAATAGTAAATTTGAGAGGAGCTTTCCCTTACAATCATTAAAATGTTTATAAACATACTGTGAATAAAACAGTAGAGTATGCTGGGCCTGGTGGCTCAGGTCTATAATCCTACCACTTTGTGAGGCGAAGGTGGGAGGATCGCTTGAGGCTACAAGTTTGAAACAAGCCTGAGCAATATAGTGAGACTTTGTCTCTACAAAAACATTTAAAAAATTAGCCAGGCATTGGGGTGTACACCTGAAGTCCCAGCTACTGGAGGGGTTGAGGTGGGATGATCACTTGAGCTGGTAATTCAAGGCTGCAGGAAGCCATCTATAATTGTGCCATTGCACTACAACCTGGACAACAAAGTGAGATCTTGTCTCACATAACTTTTTTTAAAATAAGTATTAAATAAAATTGGAGTAACAGCAACAAGGTACAAGGATAATAGGTCAAGGTAAGAGTAATGAAAGTTCAGAAGTAAAGGCAATTATGAATAATTTCGTTAAAATGAATATTAAATTGGCATTTTAAGTAGGTAGAATGACCAAAGGGATTAACCATTAAATGACAATAGAATAATTGGCTAAGAGCACACATCCCTACATCACATTTTATACCAAAATAAATCACTGATGAATTAAAAACTTATGGTTATTGACATTATATTTAATCTTTATCATAAGAAATTTATTTTACTAATAAATACTTAGTGTTGGTGAGAGAACTTCAATATATTGTGAATTGAGTATGAATTTTTACGAAATTTCTAGAAAGTAATTTGTCAATATGTGTTTAGTGTTATGAAAACATTCATAATAGCTGACTTACGAATTTCTGTTTAGAAATATATTTTTAAATATTCCATAACATTTAGAAAGGTGTTCCTTATACATGATAACAATAGCAAAATCTTTCAAACATTGAAAGTATTTATCAATATGAAATTGGTCAAATAAATTAGGGAAACTTCAAACAGTTAATTGAAATGTGGTCATTAAAATGGGACTACATATTATTTACATAGAGAGTTGTCTAAATTTCCCATTTCTCCTTCTGTCTGCCTCTCTCTTCCCATCTCTATATGTATTTAACATACACACAAATAACACACAGAAAGTGAAAGTGCTTATATTATAAGGTCAATAATTGTCAGAGGTAATAATTTTATTATATCAATAATCAATTTACCATGTCAATCACTAATTTTTTAACCACATCAATAAAATAAATACTTTAAAATTTCTTTTTCTTTTATTTGTATTTTCTGATGTTTTTTCCCTTCATTAAGGTTATGGATTACTCACAAATTATGCTACTCTTATATCCACAGAAAAATAATTTTAAGTCTTTCTGTAAAGAATATCTTTGTTAATTATATTTTGATAATTTTATATAAAGATACATGTGGTTCTAATCAGACTGTAAATAGAGTATCTCATACATCTTTGTTCTTCTCAACATACCTACAATCCTGCTCAATGATTAATAAATATTGGCTTTATTAGTATATCAAATGTGGTACCAGTATTTTTAAAGCAGTCTCTTAATGCTGAAAACACTGAGAATAACAAACATAAACTTATAACTGTGGCCTTTAAAACCAACGAAAATTTTTAAAAAGATAAAATAACAGCTAGTGGATCAATTAATATGATATAGGTCAATAAATTATCTATGGAAAGAGGCATCATGTCATGTTCTCTGGCCAAAGGAGTACCGTTATTGTAAGGACGACTTATGACTCAGCCAAGTAAAAAAGCAGTGAGACATGGCTCTTTTACAGAGATGAGGCACAATGTGAAGGAACCCAAAACAAAAATGTCAACCATTAAAAGTTTTCTTTTTTGAAAAGTTGAATGATTAGATGCTCAAAGGCAGGCGAGGGTAGTAGAGGCTGCTAGATCTTCAAGAGCCTTCAGTGATGTACCAAGAGGTTTTAATTTTATCTTTAAAATAAAGAACAGCCTTTGACATAAGTTAAGCATGAAAAGAGAAAATGTTCACATGGTATTGGAAAGCATTTTGAGATTCAGCATATTCCAGATGTAGTAGCCCTTTGGAAACTTTGGAAATATGGTCTTGCTTCCTGGTATATGGAACTGGAATGGACACTAAATAAGCTCCTTTTTTTCCCCCATAAAATGTCCCTCTAATACACTTTCACCTTTTTTTAATGTAATATGCATGGGCCTTGTATATTTTACACATATAAAGACAAAACTAAACAGATATATATTAATAAGTAATAAATAATAGAGTAAAATGATCATCATAAATATTCGGTAGAGCATAGACATGATTCAAGGGTAGAAAGCGTCCTGGGTGAGATGAGTTCAAAGACAGGCCTTGAAAGAAGCAGTGAATATGAATTCACTGTGATGAAGAAATAATGCTAAGGTATGAAAATACACACCAGTTAGCAGAAACTGACTCAAATTTGGGAGCTTGATACACAATGATGAGTGAGTAAAGTGCTGGAAAAATCACTTTTCCACATGGAAGTGGGAAAAATATATTTAAGATATAAAAAATCAAAACTTTATAAAAACGGTAGAATATAGATGAATGTCTTTCCGATCTATAAGTAGAGAAAAAAATTACAAAAGACACATAAAACAGAAATAAGAAATACTTAATAAATTAGGCTAGCAAAATTAAAACTTTATTAGAAAAGGCACAAAAATCAGAGTGGGAGAAGACATGCAGAACTTACTAAAATTGTACTTACCAGAATACATAAAGAAATCCTTCATAGGAAAAAAGGCAAATAAAAAATAGAAGTATGAATGGGCATAAAAAGCCCAAAGAAGGGTAAACCTTAATGAACAAAAAATACATATGTTATATATATATATACTCAATTTCCCTAGGAATCAATACAATAGAATTACAAAACATGATCTCTTTCACATTCATCAGATTAGAAAATGTTAAAAAGTCTTACCTTACCAATTGGAATAAGGAAGAAGATACTCTGTAGTTTCCTGGTGGAAGTATAATTCTTAAGAACTGAAGATGGGTGTGGAGCAGTCTTCAAAAAGTTTATGGAGAAATGAAATTAAAAGAGAAAAGTAAAAATTACAAATTTTATTTTCAACATAAAATCCATCAAGTTCAAGACACTTTTGTAAATGATAATACCAGCACTCTAGTCCATCCTCAAACAGTTGAAGGTACTAGGAATTTAACCATATCAATGCATTATTTTCACATTACTAACTGGGAAAGTGGGTGCCTTTACAGATTTTTTTAAGATAGAAAATAAAAAGTCAGAAGGAGTGTAATTGGGACTGTTAGGTGAATGCCTAATGATTTACCATTTAAACTGTCAGAAAATTGCCCTGAGGGGAATGAACTGGAGCATTGTTGCGATGGGGAAGCACTCGCTGGTGAAGCTTTGCTGGGTGTTGTTCTGCTCCAGTTTTGGCTTTCTCAAAACACACTCATAATAAAACGAAGATGTTCGCATTATTCTCGTTCATTCTTTGGCCCTCCAGAAAGTCAACAAGCAAAGTCTCTCAAGCATCTGAAAAGATTGTTGCTATGATCTCTACTCTTGACTGGTCAACTTTGGTTGACTGGCCCACTTCCTCTTCTTAGTAGCCATCGCATTGATTGTGCTTTGTGCTTTTTCTTCAAGATCATACTGGGAAAGCTATGTTGTATAGCCTGTTACATTCCTTTTCAAAAATAAAATATCATGAGTACATAGTAGGTGTATATATTTATGGGTATCTGAGATATTTTAATAAAGGCATACAATGCGTAATAATCACAAAGGGTAAATGGAGTATCCATCACCTCAAACATATATGCTTTCTTTGTTTTACAAACAATTCAATTATATACTTTATGTTTAAATGTACAATACATTATTACTGACTCATCCTGTTGTGCTGCTAAATATCTTATTCAGTCAATCTAACTATATTTTTGAATTCATTAACCATCCCCCTTTTCCCGCAGCCTACTACCATTTCCAGCCTCTGGCAACCATCATTCTAGTCTCTATCTCCAAGAGGTCAATTGTTTTAATTTTTAGCTCTCGCAAATAAGAGCGAGCATGTGAAATTTGTCATTCTGTGCCTGTTTTATTTTCCTTAACATAATAACTTCTAGTTTCATCCATGTTGTAAATGACAGGATCTCATTACTTTTTATGGCTGAATAGTACTCAACTGCATAAATGTACTTCATTTTCTTTATTTGTCTGTTTATAAATACTTAGATTGTTTTCAAATCTTGGCTATTGTGAATACTTGGCAATAAAGATAGCAGTACAGATAAGTCTTTGATATACTGATTTCCTTTCTTTAGGATATACACCTAGCAATGGGACTGCTGGATCATATGGTAGCTCAATTTTCATTTTTTGGGGGGAACTTTGTCCCTAATCATTGTATTAACTTACATTTCTTCTTTTGAAAAATGTCTGTTTGCATCTTTTGCCCATTCGTATCTTTTGCCCACTTTTTAAGTGGATTATTATAATTTTTTCCTGCAGAGTTGTTTGAGCTCCTTATATATCCTGTTTATTCATCCTATTACTGTCCTTCAAAGAAATGCTTCAGGATCTTGATCCTGCTTCTTTAAAATTTCCACTGAAAGCACTGTTCTTGTCTGCAGCTGATCTGGTCACAACAGTTTTGGTATGCACTGAGTAGAAAGTCTGCTCAACTTTAATTTTTCAGTTAGAATTGTGTAACTTGCACCAATTGAGATGTTTATGGTAGTGATTATTTTTGCTATAAAAATCATCAGTCCTCTTCAATCAGGGCATGAACAAGATTAATTTTTTCCTCACACGTTGATATGGGTGGTCTGCTTCTGTGGGCTTCATTTTCCACATAATCTTGTCCCTTCTTAAAATGAGTTATCCATTTGTAAACTGAATTTTTGAAACATTGTCCCCATAAACTTTTTGTAAAGCATTAGTGATTTCACCATTCTGCCATCCAAGCTTCACCATAAATTTAATATTTTATCTTGCTTCAATTTTAGCAAAATTTATGTTGCTCTAATAGGGGGTCCATTCAAACTGATGTCTTATTCTCTTAGTGCTTTAAAATAGATCTTATTCAGATATGTTATAAAAAGTTGGTATGAGCTTATTTTGGGGCAGAAAATAATTTGAAACCCTTGCATAGGTTTTTATAATATGCATTTTCATAAACTTTTTAAAGACCCCTTTTGTCTAAAGTTTGACTGTATACATACCATATAACCCCCCCCCCAAAAAAAAACTCATTTTTACAAAAATTTGTGCACAAGTGAGGTAGAAGAGAGTCACAAACACCTCTCTGAGTATTATTCATAGCATGTGGGACATGAAAGAATGCATTAAAAAGGGGAAGTTGTAAACCATTTAATATTCCCATATACTTTATATTGGATACTACATATCACTTGGAATAAATGGTCTAAATCTTATGGCTCCCAAAAGAGGCTGACTAAAGAAGGCCGTTATAGATGATTTCATGGGTATAGTTTTGGGAAGCACATGATTTTTATAAATGTACAGCCTTTATATATGTAATAAAAGTATATAAACAGGAGTGAGGTACAGGTCAAATTCATGGTAATTGTGTCTGGGGATGAAGAGAAATGGGGCTTCAGAGGTTAACATAAGGATTTCAACTTTAATTTCTGTAAAATTATGTTGAAAATATGTTTATATAATAGTCTTTGTTTATTTGTTTGTTTGAAGAGGTAGGTACCTGGATGCTTATTATATTAGTCCCTGTAGTTTCAGGTTTTAAAAAAATATTGTTTTGAAAATAAGACTGGACTGGGCTCATCTAGAAAAATAGAACATGTGTAAGAGAAAATATATTGAGGCATAAGTTCAAATGATGTAACAGATACTACAAAATAATAATTTGTGGTCATGTTACTATAGTGAAATAAAAACTGGCATTTGAAACTTTTCTGGAAATTGCATATTAGCTAGAAGAACTAATGTGATGGTTCTACAAGGAAATGTGGTCCTTTTGTGTGAATTACTGAAGACATCCTCTCCATAGGGATGAATTACAAAATCACTTATGTTTCTTGTGGATGTATGACAATATAGCTTCCCTTATTCTGGCTTACACAATGCCAGGCCTAGAAAATGACTTGACTAACCAGATTTCAGCACTCACTGTAAGCTCTAACCAGGAGCTTTCCTGCATTGGTAAAACCCAACAAATTTAATCTTTAATCATGCTGCTTTGGAAATTTTATGACATAAGAGAGTATCACATAGTATAGTGTATTTTTGGCTTATTCCTACACTTTCCATAGTATAAAATGGATTATACGCTCTGCTGCTCTATTATTTTAGAGTTTATATTCATGAACAATCCAAGTTTTAGTAATTTTACTCTACTCTCTTCCTAGGCCCTAGTCATGGAGTACTAAAGTTTGTGCCAAATAAATTGTCAGAATTCACCCAAGAACTCTTGTTTCTGAGTTTTGGCATCTTATAGTCACCCTGCTAGCTATAACAGGTTGATAGCCTATAACTTCTATGGATATGTCAAAGAACCATATATACACACATACATATATCATATATATTTATATTTCTCTCTATTGGTGTATACATACACACACACACACATACACACACACACACACGTACGTGCACCTAACAACGTGTGGAATGTTGTTAATGTGGGCCAGATAAGCAGCTTCAGAGGGTGTTAAAGGAAGGTGCCATCTTTGAACCCACTGGTGAATGGCTCATTATCTGCTATATTCACTTATTTTGTTCTCCAAAGTTGAAACCTCCAAAACCAATAATGAAAAATGCACCTTGATACTTCTATTGTCTATAATGAACCCAATCACATAGTGCAAAAGAACATATTTTATGTATTTGACAACAAATAACCAATACTAAAAATTAAAAGATGTATAACTTTTTATAAGCTCCATTTCCACTTAAGTACAATGTGGTTGTGCATTTTTAAATATAGGAATTTCTTACATTAATAAGAGTCTCTAATGTTATTGTGTTTGTATCTACACACACCACAGATGCATATATATATATATATATATATATATATATATACACACGAAAATGAACCTGGTCATAGCCAATATTTTGATTTTTTAGTCCAGCAAGTGAATCATAAATAATACAACTATTGTCTTTGTGTCTACACACACCACACATGCGTGTATATATATACATATACATACATATACACAAATGAACCTGGTCGTAGCCAATATTTTGAACTTTTAGTCCAGGAAATGAATCATAAATAATACAACTATTCTGCAAGTTATTTGGGCCAAAAGGTAGCGAAGGAAACTAAGTCCTGGAAACTCATGAGTACGGATGTCAGAGAGGGATAATAAAACTGCTGAGTTTTAAAAATTAAACCTCTGGGCTGAGATAAGCTGAATTGGATAGTGGAATGAAAAGGAAGCAGAAGGAATCAAGTACAGATAAAAAAAAAAAAACTAAGGAGAAAATGGGAAATAAAACATCAGAATACGCAGAAAAATCTACACCTTGGATGGCAACTTTAAGAAAAAACTAGGAGTTTGGATAGAACACTATTCTGAAAGTCAGCAGACAAGGATTTTTAATCAGCCTCTGACACTACAACGCTGTTGATTTCTGGGCAAATCATCTCTCTTTCCTGGGCCATATTTATTTATCCAGCTGCTTCTGCATCTCCATGTCCCTCCAACACACTGTAAGCCTTTATAATCCCTTTTCGTGGTATGCAGAGATTACTGTTAATGAGGTGCCATATCCTTTAATCTTATCTATGCAACACCAGCACCATTTCTTAATTCAATCTTTTTTGTCACAATCTTACTAAAAGCTGGTCATTGCAAAAGTTCTGAATCTATCAGCAAGTCAGATTCCCAGTAGTTCACAGTATGGTGTTCATGCTCCACCGAAAAACTACCTCCTTTAATAAATTCCAAGGCCTTAGCCATCTTAAAACGTCAAGTTCAGTGGAACAACTCTGGTATTACATAATCATCAACTTTTCTTTCACTATCCTAGAATTTTCACCACAGAATTTTACCATAATAGGTCTGAGTATTTATAACAATCTCATCAAATGGTATTGTTTTAAAACTATTAATAACAAGTTCAGCACACAGGTATCCCTTAGGGAAAGTACCAGTCAGACTGATCAGCAGCATTTCCAAAGTAGACAAAAATGGTACACATTTCTGACTCCCTTAAACTCTCATCCTAGGTGTTCACGGTTGGGCATATTAACATCTGAAGGAAGAAGAATCATCTCAGATGTTCAAGAAGCTCAACTGGCCCCTCCAAGTCTAGCCACACAGAAGCAGTTCAAGTAGGCTTGTATGGATATTTGCTGAGCTCCACTACATCAAGACCAATGCATTTCATGAATCTCATGCTTGTCATTATGCAACATAAAATATAATTAGAGTGAGATTCAGGAGAGTCAGGCCTGAGTCCTCACAGATTTTATTTAACACTTTCAGTTTCCACAAGCTAAAGCAGCTTGGTGGTCATAGTACTTTTTTGAACTTGGAGCTATTGCATTAGCACCAGAGCTAGTTTCCCAGATGTTCCTGAGAGTCATCCTAATAGTCCCTTAGACCTGCTATAAAGCTTATCCTACCCTAGATCAAATCCTAATTTAAGCAGGCTGGAGCCTGGAGCACATAGTGTTTCTGGGGCCCTTCATGGGTACAAAAGGGGACTGTACTTCTCTTCATAGGGCACCAGTTAAAGATGATCAAAAAAGACAACATAGGGTAACAATGTAGGAATTTAGAGGAGAAAGGAGATGGTATCTAAAGATTATACCAATCCAAAGACAATCCCAGGAGTGTGAGTTGAGGCTCAGAATTTGGCAGCAGGAAAAGAGTAAGTGAGCTCGGAAGCCATTGCTGGAAGTCTATGAAGGATTCCAAGAAGATTGAAAAGAAGAAATATTTTGAACTGCCCAGCATATAGACAGGTACATCTTGGTTGGGCATTGCTCTGACTATAAGCCTTCTATAAAAATGTTTCTATAAAGCCTGTGTCAATTCTTCCTCCAGGTAGGATGGATGGATGGATGAATGGATAAAGAAATTCATATTAATGAAATATACAAAATACTTTCATTTTATGTGTAAATACGAGTTTCTTTTATTTTCTAAACTATCTTAAAAAGCATTAACGTCAGACACTTTTAGCTAGGGAGTTCTGCCAAATGTTTGCATTGTTAATAATGTGGCCAGCATGGTGGTTAAAGATTCAAGTTCCATGGAGTCAGAAAGAAATCCCAGAAGATTTGAAATTAACTGTGTGTATATTTTAATATACAAATGTTTCTAAATAAGTTTTAAAAGTTCATGTGGATTGATTGTCTTCTGACTAACTTCTTAAATTCTTAGTGGTACAGAATCTCTTAAAGAAATCTTGTATCGACAGTTTCTAGGTGTTTGACATTGGACTGTTATTTTAAAGTCTTCTATTTCAAATTTATCTCATCTACAAAATAGAAACACCAATGTCTCAGACACAATTGTTATGGAAATTAGTGGAATGATTCATGTAATCTGCCCAATGTCTGTCACACAAGAAATGCTCAATAAATGAATTTTTTTACTAACTTTATGAACTTCCAGAAAAGGTAGATGACATTTATAAATAGACAATGAGATAAGAATCATATAATTTTAGCACAAAATTATAACAAATTATTTGGAAACTATAATTTTATATGTAAAAATAGCAAGGACACATTCAAAACAAAAAATAGTCATTAATAAATTCTATGATATTTCCATACTCATAACCCAAATAATATTACAAAGTCTAAATGATAGGCCTTTCTAAATATTAGTTGTGAATCACAAAAATAATTCTTTAAATTTATATTTAAATATAACCCTATTATAAATATTCTCTGCTTTATGTTTTTTATAAATTTTTCTATTGTACAAGTAATATATACAAAAAATGCCTATGACCCAAAGTATATTTTTAAAAGTCATGTTGGGCTATCTCTGGAGATAACCCCTGCTAACACATTGTAAATGTTTCTAGAATATATATACATTCTTTTATGCATATGGGCATGCTTTTAGAAAAACTGGAACATATAATCATGCTATACTGTTTTGTTTACTTCTTATTCAACTATACATCTATTTTCTTAATGTCCTTAACAACTTTCCAAATAAAATATGCTGCAATATACTGTGTAACATGGTAACTAAACAGATGTGTAGCTATTCTGAATGCTGTTGTAAAGAAATTGCTCTAAAGACCAGAGGCTTCTGGACACTGAGTTATAATCTTATTTTATAAAATAGAACATTTCATTCAATTTTAAGTTTTTCACCTGGTCCTTAACCCATATTTATATGGTTTTGAAACCATGACATAGAGGTTTGTAAAGTACCTTGTGATATTTGCTTGAAAATGCTGAATATTATTATAATCATTTATCATCACATAATAGAAATCCTTTACTTGAATTGTTTTGTTTTCCTGATGCACTAGGGGAAGTTATTGCACTTTTGGCTCTAGCTATTGCTATGAATCTCCGACTTTTATGACCATGCACCACCGCCCTCAAATTCTTTTCTTCCCACTTTCATCAATATAGCTATGTATAATCTTACTTTTGCAATGAGAAAACACAGACCAACAATGCATTAAAATTGACAAGCTTAAGTAAAATTAAATATTACCATTTGACTTGAACAGACCTTCATACCAGCTCTGAATTTAAAATCATTTTTTATATGAACCTATCTATTAATCTAGGTATTTTAAGACAATCAGAAGGCAACAATATTAATATCTTATGTTTTCTTTATTAATAAGTAATAGTAGTTATAAACATTACCATTATTCAGCATTCAAAGCAACAAAGCTTAATTAACAATGACCTTATTTACCTAGGATAGATGACAAATAGTTTCTTATAACTGGTAATATAACAAATCTTTTAAATCAAAGATTTAAACAAGTGATTTTAGCCACAAACACATTTTGAGAATTTAACTTAAGTAAGTTACTAATACCGTTATTATGATATTGTGATTTAATACTGTGATTTTTTTTTCTATGTTCCATCATAGGTTTATTTCCTAAAACTCCTTCTTCATCAACAACTTATTCGTTGTTAAGGTATTATACTTTCTGCCTAAATATTAGAGTCTTTAAAAAAATAATGAGTCAGAGAACTGAATACTGCATGTTCTGAAAAGGTGCTAGAGAATGCTATCCATAAAGAAATGGCATTTTATAGTGAGCCGGAGGAAAGCAAAATTCCATTTACATCTTGACCACTAACCTCATCTTTATATTGCCCCAATGGCAGTGACATTGATCAGTAGTTGTAATAGAAAAAAACACTCCATGGCAACATAACATAGGACATTCATATTCTCCACCTGCCACTGCTGTGTGGATTGAATTGACTGGCAGAGGCAGTAAGAACTTAATTGAAAGCCTGATTCTCATTTATTTGTCATGTGTCCTGGAAAAGCTACTTCTCCTTTTTGAGCACTAGTCTTTTTTAATATGGTAATAAGAATTCTTTTCTTGCATAGCTGTCTGGAAGATTGTATCTGCTGTATACACTAGCTGGGACCTGCTCCTAGTACCTACTAGCAGTTCAAAGAAAGGTAACTATAATTATAATAGTTGTTACCAATCATGCCACTCAAATTTTCTGGGAAATAGGCTACAGAATCTTTATGTTGTCCTCCCACCGACCCCTTCATTGACCCCATCCTGATTTTAAGATAGAAGAATTGTATTACACCACCTGAAAGCAATAGAGTAAATGAAAGAAAACAATACAATAAAATACTGTCTATAGCAAGTACCTTGATTGGACACCCTTATTCAAGAACTTCCTTCACCAAGAAACTTGATTTAAAACTTTCTTCTTTTCTTCCCTCCCTCATATCCTTATCTATCTTCCCCTCTCTTCTCAGTTTTACTCTCCTCTCTCTCTTTTACTTCTCTTTCCTTCTCATACACACACACACACACACACACACACACAGCACAAAGGCATGCAAGCACATGCATATAGACATCTAACCATTTATTCCAAAGCTACTTTTTTTATTCTTCTATTTGCATTTACAGATACAGTAAAATATTTTAAAGAATTTTGTGCTTAGTAGAAATAATATCAATAATGTCTTCGACTTCAAGTTTTGAGGAATCAGTGCTTTTTGCTTAGAAATTCATGCATGCAAATATCATATAGTAGCCTTAGATAAGCAATAGTGTAGGCTTTTAATATAAAACATGTAAAAGAATATCTTCAGTTAACTCCTGATAAATTGTGAGAATAACTTATTATATATATTTATGTATTCCTTGGGAACCATTAGTCAAAAGCTGTTACAGAGGTATGGATAGCATACTTTTAAATCAAGGTATATACAGGCAAATCCCTAGGGTATGTTTAGATACTTTTTCTAAAGGTCCTCTTGCCCTTATAAAACACTCTACTTTCATTTTTCTCTCTCTCAATTCTATCTCCTTTTAATGCAACATATAATATTTCTGAGGCATGCATCTTTTTATTTTTGCGTTAAGAAGGAGTTGTCATTCTATTTATGGAATTCAACTTTAAAATTATTGTGATCTCTTTCCAAGTATAAAAAACTCCTAAAATAGTAAGGTTAAAAATCTGGTGCTTACATTTCAAAAGCAATAATGATTAAAAAATCAGTTGTGATGATTAAATAATGGCAGCCCTTTTCTGCCTTCCACTCTCCTATCTGTTGTTAGCTTTGAACTCTGATCTAAAGCCTCTGAATTTTGGGGCAAGTTTCTCTTATGGGTGTTAGTTATTTAGATGTACCATGAACTGAAAGAAAATGTGAAGGATGAAATCTCCCAACGAATATGCCTCCAAAGTTACAACATCGGTATTCACAGAATAAGATATTGGAAGGATGTGGCAGTATTATCTTGTACAGCAGTATCTCAACCCGTCTGAATCATAAGATATATTCAGTGACCTCAGCTTGTCCTTGAGGTCAGCTAGCAAAAAGATACTGCTGCAGTTACAGCCCTGGCAGTGACTGGAGTCAGGTTTAAAATGAAGAATGGTACTGTTTTTGTCTCTACAAAACCAAGCTTGTAGAGCATCTGAAAAGTACCTCTGGCCTTTTAATGCATTAAAATTGTTTTTCAGTAGTATCATGCTCTTCCATGAAGCTAACTGAATTGTTTCTCACAAGCAGGTAGCAACTAATAAGCCTGTGAACTTTCACAAATCCAAGCAGACTTATTGGGAAAATTTGGTAACCTTTCTGAATGCAGTTGTCAAGTGAGAAATGGAATTAAATGGGAAAACATTTGAAAAACTGATAATGCTAAATGCACTCTTAAAAAAATGGTTTGCTCTAATGATTGTTTCTTTTGCTGTGCAGAAACTCTTAAGTTTAATTAGAAGCCATTTGCCTATTTTGGCTTTTGTTGCCATTGCTTTTGGTGTTTTAGTCATGAAGTCCTTGCCTATGCCAATGTACTCGATGGTATTGCCTAGGTTTTCTTCTAGGATTTTAATGGTGTTAGGTCTTATGCTTAAATCTTTAATCTATCTGGAGTTGATTTTAGTGAAAGGTGTAAGTAAGGGGTCCAGTTTCAGCTTTCTGCACATGGCTAGCCAGTTTTTCCAACACCACTTATTAAACAGGGAATCCTTTCCCCATTGCTTGTTTCTGTCAGATTTGTCAAACATCAGATAGCTGTAGATGTGTGATGTTGTTTCCAAGGCCTCTGTTCTGTTCCATTGGTCTGTATCTCTGTTTTGGTACCATTACCATGCTGTTTAGATTACTGTAGCCTTGTAGCATACTTTGAAGTCAGATAGCATGATGCCTCCAGCTTTGTTCCTTTTGCTTAGGATTGTCTTGGCTATGTGAGCTCTTTTTGGTTCCACATGAAGTTTAAGGTGTTTTTTTCCAGTTCTGTAAAGAAGGTCAACGGTAGCATGTTGGGGATAGTGTTGAATCTACAAATAACTTTGGGCAGTATGGCCATTTTCATGATATTGATTGTTCCCAATCATGAGCATGGAATGATTTTCCATTTGTTTGTATCCTCTCTTCTTTCCTTGAGCAGTGGTTTGTAGCTCTCCTTGAAGAGGTCCTTTACATCCTCTGTTAGTTGTATTCCTAGGTATTTTATTCTCTTTGAAGCAATTGTGAATGGGAGTTTGCTTATGATTTGGCTCTCTGTTATTGGTGTATAGAAATGCTTGTGATTTCTGCACACGGATTTTGTATCCTGAGACTGCTGAAGTTGCTTTTCAGCTTAAGGAGATTTGGGGTTGAGACCATGGAGTCTTCTTTGTTGTTTGCAAATAGAATTTGACTTCCCCTTTTCCTAATTGAATGCCCTTTATTTCTTTTTCTTGCCTGAATGCTCTGGCTAGAACTTCCAATACTCTATTGAATAGGAGTGGTGACAGAGGGTGTCCTTGTCTTGTGCCAGTTTTCAAAGAGAATGCTTCCAGTTTTTGCCCATTCAGTATGATATTGGCTGTGGATCTGTCATAAATAGCTTTTATTATTTTGAGATATGTTCCATTGATAGCTAGTTTATTGAGAGTTTTTAGCATAAAGGACTGTTGACTTTTGGAGAAGGCCTTCTCTGTATCAATTGAGATAATCATGTGGTTTTTGTCTTTGGTTCTGTTTATGTGATGGATTATGTTTATAGATTTGTGTATGTTGAACCAGACTTGCATCCTTGGGATGAAGCCTACTTGATCGTGAGGGATAAGCTTTTTGATGTGCTGTTGAATTCAGTTTGCCAGTATTTTATTGAAGATTTCTGCATCAGTGTTCATCATGGATACTGGCCTGAAGTTTTCCTTTTTAGTTGTGTCTCTACCAGATTTTGGTATCAGGATGATGTTGGTCTCATAAAATGAGTCAGGGAGGATTCTCTCTTTTTGTATTGTTTGGAATAGTTTCAGAAGGAATAGTACCAGCTCCCCTTTATACATCTGTTAGAATTCAGCTGTAAACCTATCTGGACATGGACATTTTTTGGTTGGTAGGCTATTAATTGCTGACCTCAACTTCATACCTTGTTATTGGTCTATTCAGGGATTCAACTTCTTCCTGGTTTAGTCTTGGGAGAGTGTAAGTGTCCAGGAATTCATCTATTTCTTCCAGATTTACTGGTTTATGTGCATAGAGTTGTTTGTAGTAGTCTCTGTTGAAATTTTTGCAATCTACTCATCTGACACAGGGCTAATATCCAGAATCTACAAGAACTAAAGCAGATGTACAAGAAAAAAACAAACCAATTCAAAAATGGGCAAAGGATATGAACACACACTTCTCAAAAGAAGACATTTATGAGGCCAACAAACATGAAAAAATGCTCATCACTGGTCATTAGAGAAATGTGAATCAAAACCACATTGAGATACCATCTCATGCCAGTTAGAATGGTGATTATTAAAAAATCTGGAGACAACAGATGCTGAAGAGGATATGGAGAAATAGGAACACTTTTACACTGTTGGTGGGAGAGTAAATTAGTTCAACCATTGTGGGAGACAGTGTGGTAATTCCTCAAGAATCCAGACATAGAAATTCCATTTGATCCAGCAATCTCATTACTGGGTATATACCCAAAGGATTGTAAATTGTTCTATTATAAAGACACATGCACACATATGTTCATTGAGGCACCGTTTCCAACAGCGAAGACCTGGAGCCAACCCAAATGTCCATCAATGATAGACTGGACAAGGAAAATGTGGCACATATACACCATGGAATATTTTGCAGCAATAAAAAAAAGGATGAGTTCATCTCCTTTGCAGGGACATGGATGAATCTGGACACCATCATTCTCAGCAAACTGACACAAGAACAGAAAAGCACACACCACATGTTCTCACTCAAAGTTGGGTGTTGAACAATTAGAATACATTGGCATAGGGAGGGGAACACCACACACTGGGGTCTGTTGGGGGTTGGGGGCTAGGGGAGGGACAGTGGGTGGTGAGGAAGTTGGGGAGGGATAGCATTGGGAGAAATGCCTGATGTAGGTGACAGAGGGATTGAGACAGCAAACCACTATGGCATGAGTGTACCTATGCACCAATCCTGCAAGATCTGCACATGTACCCCAGAACTAAAAGTACAATTTAAAAAAAAAGTTTGAGCCTACTTCTCACTTTTAATTTAGTAGAAGTTGTAGCTTTTTCAAATGAACAACAAAAACCCTATTTATATCCTTTAAAGATTAATTTGAGTTGAGGGTTTGTGTGTGTGTGTGTGTGTGTGTGTGTAAGTTCTGGGGTGCATGTCCAGGTTTGTTACATAGGTAAACATGTTCCTTGGTGGTTTGCTGCACCTATCAACCTGTCACCTAGGTACTAAGCCTACCATGCATTAGCTGTTCTTCCTATTGCTCTCCCTCTGTCACTCCACCCCTGACAGGCCCCTGTATGTGTTGTTCCCCTCTGTGTGTTCACGTGTTCTCATTGTTCAGCTCCCACTTGTAAATGAGAACATGCAGTGTCTAGTTTTCTATTCCTGCATTAATTTGCTGAGAATAATGGCTTCCAGCTCCATTCATGTCCCTGCAGAGGACATGATCTCACTCTTTTTATGGCTGGATAGTATTTCATGGTGTATATGCATCACATTTTCTTTATCCAGTCTATCATTGATGGGCATTTGGGTTGATTCCATGTCTTTGCTATTACGGATAGTGCTGCAATGCCTGTAGTCCCAGCTACTCAGGAGACTGAGGCGGAAGAATAATAGCTTGAACCCAGGAGGCGGCGGTTGCAGTGAGCTGAGGCAGCACCACTGTGCTCCAGCCTGGCGACGGAGCAAGACTCCGTCTCAAAAAAAAAAAAAAAAAAAGATGGTCAAGCCAGCTGTTTTACATCCACCCTGAAATGACTCATATTTTCCAGAGTATGGAAGAAACTATAGAAATTAATCTGGCAATATATTATATTTTTATTTGCAAGGTAATAACTCAGTAAGATACATGTTATTGACTGGGTTCCTCCAAACTATTGTTTCTTAGTTTTGTTTATGGATCCAATGTTATTGTTCAATAAGTGCCAAAGCTGCATAAATTATTGTAGTACACAGGCAATATGAAACCACTAATTTACTTCACCTCACCATAGCATTAAATGTCAAGGTGTCAAGTTTTCCCTTCAGGTTTCATTGGCAAACATAAATTATTGCTAATAGAATGCACCCATGAAATTTCTGAATAACAAATGACTTTGGAAACATCACTACCAGAAGGAACTATAGGACAGTTGAGATAATTTATGATACAAATATTTTCAAAAGCTGGTCTGCTTGGAAGGTTGATTTCTAAATGTAAAATAAATAACTGACAGAGTTCTGTGTGTTCAACTCATCCTCCTGCAATTTCTGTCAAATGCATTCTTAAAGAAGTACTAGCTCTGACTGCAAACCTGTAGTGCCCTTAGAGCTCCAAGGTATTTGGTGGAAGACTCATCTTCAAATCAATTCCCAAGTTTCCTCCAAACTAGCTTTCCCTAAAAAAATATATTCTGTTCCTGTTACATATAATATATGATGTATATTTAACATTCCAAAACACCCAGAGCTTTCCCGAGGCTCTGACATCCTGAGTTTATTTTCCTTACTACTCTGCTCCCTTGTCATTTTCAGTTGGGTGGCCATACATATAAAGGAGTATGAAATGCTACTATTTCTATATACTTTTTAAAGTCTTTTACTGGAATACCTAGCAAACTCATTAACCTTTGAAGGAAATTGTGAAGGTAGGTTCCACAAAAAAGCTTAAAGAAAACTATCAATAAAAATAATCAATGACAGAAACAAAAAGATTTCCAACCATTTGCAATAAGTTATTTCATTTGGGCTCAGTCAAGGCAAGAATTGGGCAGGACAAACATAAATATGACTAAAAGGGTCATAAAGCCCTGCACTGCTTCTACTGTAGGTTAATTTTTCCTTCACAGAATTTTATATAGAAAAGTATACCTAAAAGCTAACATGCAAAATCTGATATAAATATCAACACTTTAAAACATTAAGTAAAAATATATCATAATGGTCACAGTTGTACATCTACATGGGAAATTGGAAGTAAATTGCTTAGTGAAATGTTAACTTTTGGATTTCCTCAATATCTATTTATTCTTTATTATATATTCTATTTTTGTAACATTTAACCCAATTAGTCCATGTGTATGCATGCACTATCAAACTCAGCATTTCTTAGTAATTTCAGAGTAATTGTTTTTAAATGAAAAAAGTAGAAAATAAATGAAATATGTTATCTGAAAGAAGAGGTAAAATTACTGCTAGGTTTCAAAGTAAATAGTTTTTCAGTGATTTTCAAGGTAGGTGCACATTCTTAAAACAATACAGGTAACGTTGGAAGACGACGTTTGGGAAAATGTGCTCCTCAAAGTTTTCATTCCATCATTTAACTTATTTTAATGTACCTTAGATTTTTCCTACCAACTCATTTAAACAGAAAAGTAAAAATCCTCCATACTTGTAATATGTGACTCTAAAGTTGTTTATATAATTTTATTATTTAATGTCATGGTAAAATTATTTTTATGCTTATTGCCTTACTTTGGTACAAACAGATAAACTTGGCTACATATATACTTAGAGATCTATTACGAAGTTTCTCAACATTTGTTGAACATAAAAATCATTTGGAGGCCTTGTTAGAATTGAGATTTTCATTTCCATTTCCAAAGATACGACTGATATCCTAGAAGTGACATGGGACTCAGAAATCTGCACTTTGGAAAGTAGCCCATATGACTTGGATATTTGTGTTACATGGTGCACACTTTGAGTAAAAGTAGTCAAGGCAATACTTGGCAGGTGCCTTACCAGCAGACATATGAATCAGACAAACTCAAAGTATTTTTCAATCTAGGAATTCATAATTAATCTATCCACTAATCAATTTATCACTAATCTGTCATTACTAATGGAACAGGTTTATTTATTTATTACTTTATAATACATATAAAATAAATATAATGCATAATTATAATTATTCCATTATTTATGAATGGGACAGATTTGGGAACAGTTAAAACTACCTCTAATATTTTCAATATTATTTTACTGTTGAATTTAAAATTAAGAATGAGGAGATGGAACAAGATTTAGCAGAAAGTGTGAACTTTGGAATCAGACATACCTGGATTAGAGTTGCAACTCTGCCACTTACAAGATGTGTAACTTTAGGCAGTTGTCTTAGTCATTGAGACTCAGTTTTCGTTTTGTTTTCTAAGTGATAGAGCTAACAATAACTTTGCAGGATGATTATGAGAAATAAAAATAATTTTTGAGTTTTTATCTGACCAGTGGTAGGGCATCTATACGTATTTTATTAAAAACAGTAACTACTTTCTTTCTCTGGTAGAAAAGTATACCATTGTTTGGTTTGTCTAGTGATTGAGTATTCATTATCATTGGCAATTAACGGCTGAATCCTCTCAATTTTTTTTAAGGCTCAAGTCACCATCATTTTTTACCAGGATTATTACAAAAGCTCCTAATTACTGTTACTCTAATCTTCCTCTCTTTTAATCCATTTCCTGTCAAACACCCAGGTGGATTGTACTAAAATCCAAGTCTACTGAGACATCTCCCTGCTGCTTAAAATTAGCCGTGGTTCCCTACTGTACTCAAGAAGGTCACTCTACAGTCTCCTGATTTTGACATTGCTTATGTCTCCTGCATTATTTCTAATCATTCCTAATTTATCCCTTAGTTTCTAGCCATACATAAATTACAAATTGCATGAAGAAACTAAGCTCTCTCACCTATTCCTTACATATATTACACTACCCTTTACCTGGCTTACCTGTACACACATTTCCCAGCTAACATAAGACATTCCTTCTTCTTACATGCTCTTCACCACTCAACAGACTCTTTGATTTTACTTTCCCAGAAGTGTCACTATGACATGTACAACAAATATCACACTAAATTGTAGTTGCTTGTACTTGCCACTCTACTCCAGTGGATCATGAGCCCCTTGAGACTGGACATCACATTTCTTTACTAATATTCCAGTGCACAACACAGCGCTTGCCTCATAACACTTCTCCACAAATGTATTTGTTGAAATAATGAAGGCATTATCTTATTAAATTGCATGTGTCAGAGAAGTTTCCAGGCTCTAGATTTATTATCTAAACTTGACAGTTATGGGAAATAGTGAAATATGGTAAAGTAAGGCCAATAGGAAGTCCTAAGACTATCAAGCTTCTAGATAATGCAAAGCAGTTTTCAGAAAGAACATAGGTATTGAAGTCTTTGGAACAATCCTTTTGTAACTGCAGCTAGATACATTTTGCTGCAAAACATATTCTCTGTCACACAGTATGTTTCACAGTGTTTTCCTGGCTCTGCAAGAATACAGCCCCGTGTTTTCAGTATTCTTCACTCTGTCTTGCAAACGTTAACATGAAAGAAAAAAAAATGCCAAAAATGCAGAAACTAAGGATTATTCTTAGCCCTTTATTAGTTTGGGTCATATGTACAGTTTTTATAAAAAACTGAAAATCACTTTTGTTTAAATCCAGGTTTTTCCTAATGTATGAAAGACATTCTTGAAATGAGAAAAAAATAATTTTACATTTCACCCACCTGTTTATTATGTACCTAAAGTTTTTTTTTGCCTATGGATACAGTATTATTTTACTATTTTAATTTCAATTTTGGGGATATTAATTTCACAAAAATATATTTTGTACCTACAATTTGCTAGACAATGTGCTAGACACTCAAGATAAAAGGGTAAACTCTTCTAAGTACATGTGATCATGAAAATCACAAATTTACATTTAGTAAATTATATTTTCTTTTTTTTTTGGAATAGAAACGGGGTTTCTCCATGTTGGTCAGGCTAGTCTTGAACTCCTAACCTTGTGATCTGCCCACCTCGGCCTCCCAAAGTGCTGAGATTACAGGCATGTAAGTTATATTTTCAACAATGGTTTCGAAGGGTTCTTTAAACCTTTTGGTTAATTTTACTGTAGTTTTTCAGGATTTTGTAAATTGACCTTGATAAAGAACAGCATGTATACTTTAGGAAGTATTCTGATTCTAAAATTCCTCAAGTCTCCATATTTAGAGGTATTATAATCTAGCTAAAATGCTAAATAGATTAATAAGTGGGAAAAAAAAACTTTTGGACCTCTTTAAATTTCTTATATTAAAATTAGTGTTAAATCATATATCTGATTGTTACTGTAATGAAAATAGATGAGTGTTTTATTATCATAATTATATACTTATAGTTATAATTTAAAAAATTAATGGAAAATATAGCATGGAGACTGACAGAATACCTGAGCACTGAGATCTATTTTTCTATAATTTTACTATGAAGAGGAGAAGATAAGCCATTAACATAGATTAAATAGGTTTTATAAGCAGCCATAGTGTGAAGGTTTTTACATATGCTACTGAAACTCAGGTGGACATTGTCATATTAATTTTTTAAAACACAAATTGCCTAGTATCGTGCTTGGGATGCAATAGCAAAGAATAAATTAAAATATTCCTTCTTCTTATTTACAACTAGCTTGAAGGAAAAATTTCCCCATTTCACAGATAAGGAAAATAAGCTTCAAAAACATTGTCTTTTGCCAAAAGTCACATTACTTAGATGTGGCAAACCAAGATTCAACTAATTTCTATTTGCCTTTCATGTTCTTATGCCAAGTCACTTTTCTGGGATCTGTACCCTGTAGACCAAGGCATCTTGTTAGTATCTTCCAAAAAATTTAGTGAAGAGTACATAATTCCTTATACAGTCCTCCCCACTACTTTACCTCCCTTTTCTACAGGAGAGTCTTTCATTTTTCCTGCACAAACATATTACTCTATTGTAATACTATTTACAATTTGCTGAAAGAACTTAAGCACCTATTACAAACATCTCAGTTATGAGTGTGATACAATAGAAGAAATCAAGAAAGAGGTGTTAGAAAGTTTAGTGTTAGTCATTAAAAGACAAAGTTTGTTATAGATGTGGAAAATTTAGAAAAATAAATTAATAAAGGTGAAGCTCCTTTGTAGTCTAAAGAAAAAAATCTGGAACTTTGAGGAGACTAAATGTTAGGTTGGAAGACCAAAATTAAAAATTATTGGACTACATTATGAATAGGAAGAAATTCTGTTTGTGAACATTTTCAAGGAAAAGCTGATGATTTTCTCTCAGAAACACGTAAAATACATTATTATATCTTAGTAAATTAGATGATTTATTGTTCCTTTGCAATTCTGAGATATGTGTTTAAAAGTGAATATTGCTTTTAGTAGTCCTCGTATTTCAGAACCTGACATTCTGCTTCACTCATAGTTAAGGATATAGTAGTTTTTTTACCTTATAAAATGGATGCCTTGCCTTCATCAACATTATTCAGGGACAACATTTTTTCCAGGTACGTTGTCTCTTAAATAGAGATCCAAGAATGAACATCTTTAAAAATATTTCTGGGAAAATTTTCAGCCTATTGTGCTACTTATTCATGCATTTTTCTCCCAATCCTATTAATGAAATAATTTCCCTTTTCAGAATATGGGTATACACTATTTGGCAATTTTAATGACAGGCATTGGTTATAAAAGATGCTTTGATCAAACAATCTTCATAACAGCTTGAAAAAAAAAAGTCTTCAGGGCCAAGAGTTAAAAGATGTTGAGCCTCTTCAGGGAAAATATCCTATCTGGAGAAAAAAGATTGTGGCCATTTATTGTAGCAATCTTAAGTACAGTAAAGACTGGGAAAAAGTTATCATTCAGTTTTAATCAAATAGAACAGCTGCAAGCAGAGATTGCTGTTTAGGCTGAAAATGGGAAAGACTCTTTCTTATAAAGTATAATGCTGTAGGGTCATATATGAAAAAAGGAATCTTTTTTTCTTTTTTCCATAACAAAGCATAAAAGCATGTTTTAACCAGTTTTAGGCCTAACTGGGTATTGATTATTATCACCCTACAATGGCCCAGATATACTTTCAAGGACAAAGGTGGGTAAAAAAAATCAATTTAATCATAAAATTCATCCTTTTTTATATATTTTTACTTTCTTTGAATTATTATTTTCCACTTATTAATGATCATGAAAGCCAAGAGTTTGAATGAAAGGCTCTTTAAGTCTCCCAATATAACCCTGTAGTAAGGTTTTCAAGTTGCCAACAAGCAACAAAAGCTCTTTTTTAAACAGTGAATCTTGCTTATTCATTTAAATACTGAAGTTTTTAATATTCATTTTTTCCTTGGGGTAAGTAGAGATGCATGAATTGATCCGTGATGTTCTGGGATTTTTTTTTCTTCTAAAGGAAGAATATAGGAAATTGGAAGATATAAAATGTTGCCATCATCATTTAATTAGCATCAGTCTAATAAGATGACATGTAAAATATCAATTTTCTTTAGTAACATCAAAGCAATGCCCAGGTTTAAGTCTGGAAGTGTTTGGAACTATATAAGCTGTGATCAGCTGTGATCTCTTTTTAAAAAGTTGAAATAAAAGATACTTCCTTCACTTTCTAATCTTTGCATGAGAGAATCCAAATTAACTGCTCTGGGGCCATAATTGGCACTCATAAATAACCTGCTGCCTGCAGGCACTGGCCTTCTTATTTAGGTGATTCTTTCTGTCTTCCTAGAGGGAAACGAAAGAAACTTCTGTAGAAGGGATATTTTCCATGCATAATAATCTTCACCTCAAGAGCTTTTCTTTTCACTTCAGAAATCACTGATTATATTTGCTACTCTTTGTGGATAGTACCTGATCATATCTCTGGCTGGTATGTGGTCATTAGTGTCAAACTTTTTTCTTTCTTTTAGTACTGTTCTTATACTTAATTTGCCATTTTGGTGATAGTTATTTGAGCATTTGAAGCTTAAATAACAAAGATTGTGATAATTTTTGGAGTATTTTAATAGGCTATAATAGGCTAGAAGAACCCAGTTTCTTTTAAGATCATCCTATTGACATTCAGAGGAACTTTGGCTATAAAAAAGAAAAATAGAATTTAGGTCAATCAAAAATTGTATGCAGCCAGGTGCAGTGGTTTACGCCTGTAATCCCAGGATTTTGGGAGGCCAAGGCGGGTGGATCACTTCAGGTCAGGAGTTCAAGACCAGCCTGACCAACGTGGTCAAACACTGTCTCTACTAAAATACAATAATTAGCCAGGCATGCTACAGAGGCGGAGGCAGAAGAATTGCTTGAACCCAGGAGGAAGAGGTTGCAGTGAGCTAAAATTGTGCCACTGCAATCCAGCCTGGATAACAGAGGGAGACTCTGTCAAAAAAAAAAAAAAAAGGAGTGGAGTGGTTGGGAAGAAATGTAGCTTAAGTGTAGAAATAGGCTGTGTTTTCAGAAACATGAAGCCACAGGCATGCTCAAACAATGTTGCTGGAAGTAGAAATATGTATACAATTAGGAGTGATAGACATTTGTTTTGGGGACATGTTTTTATGTAAGCTAAAAATGTTGCCCTTCCCTTCTTACTGACTTCCAAAGCAGCCTCTCCTGGTGGCTCAGCGTCACCACCACTCCTTAAGAATTAGTGTTCTTTTATTTTAGGAGAATCATATACTCACTAGCTCATCATTTAGAAATGATTACTATATTATTGTCCACTTGAGATAGGTATTACAAAGTAAGACTCTATGGAAATGATTCAAGGGAAGGACACTTGAGATCCCAAATACTAGATAAACATAGTATTTAAGTAGCTTGAAGTTCTTCTAACTGGTGAACCAACTGAGTGACAAGCATAAAAATGAGATACACCTGCAAAGTGTTAGCAAACAATGAAAGACTGACAGGAAGACCCAAAGGCCAATTTAGTCCTTTATAATTCATGGATATTTATAACTACAGTTAGGCCACTGAATCTGTGAATTGAAAAAATATAAAGTAAAAAACAATTTTGAACAATTTTTAACCATGGCCTTTTCATTTAAATGATATGTAAGCCAAAAGGGAAAAACTCATAAAAGAGGATATCCTGGCTGATTCTAGGACATTGCACTGGGTCATAACTGGTCGCACGCACCTACAGGTATCCTGTAAATCCACACAATTAGAAAATTATTGGATCCTGTGACCCAAGAGCATACAAGAAGCTGCTTAAATATGGGCCAATAAGAACTCAGTCATCAGTTCTTGATGTATGGTCTTACATGATAATAAACATTGTTCCTGGGTATTGTAAGACCCTCGTGGCAAAGGGAAGATATCAAATCCAAATAAGTCTTATTTGGATTGCCTAGGATATGGCTTCATTGCTGCCCACAGATGTTACTTTAACTTCCTACCCAGAAACAGAAGATGAATAGTGAGACTTTCAATTGTATCCTTTGCCTATGCCATTCTTGTATCATTTTGACATAAAATAAGGCTTGTAGCTGGACAGATTTATTCTGCCAAATATGAAAGGTAATGCTATTCTTTCAGACTTGGGCTCAAGAATGGCACCATAAAATAATAGATCTCCAAAATACATAGTTTGGAAGCCATTGCTGTATGAGAAGGTGGATTAGTCCATTCTCATACTGCTATGAAGAAATACCACCCCGGGAGATAGAGGTTGAGTGAGCTGAGAAAGAGCCACTGCGCTCCAACCTAAGTGACAGAACAAGACACTGTCTTGAAAAAGAAAAGAAAAGAAAAGAAAAGGAAAATAAGCAACATCTGAAACTGAGTAATTTATAAAGAAAACAGGGTTAATAGACTTCTACATGGTTGGGGAGGTCTCACAACCACGGCAGAGGTGAAAGAAGAACACAGGCACGTCTTACACTCTACAGCAGGCAAGAGAATGTGTATGGAGGCACTGACCTTAATAAAACCATCGGATCACATGAGACTTATTCGCTATCATGAGAACAGGACAGGAACAACCCGCCTCCATCATTTAATTATCTTTCACTGAGTTCCTCCCATGACACGTGGGGATTATGAGAGCTAAAATTCAAGATGAGATTTGGTTGTGAACACAGCCAAACCATATATGAAGGCACATATTGTTTAGGGTTTTAGTAACTGTGCAGAATTAGGACATGCATTATAATTTGCTTGATAATTTTAACAGTAAAGTATGCCTTATACAGACACTAATTTTGTAAAGGTGTATACTTTAAAATTTTCATAAGCCCATAACAAACTCATTAAGCAAATAATGTGGGGTAAATAATATCATCAGCACTTGATAGAGGCTGAAACTCCTGAGTAGCAGTGTCAGCAGATGCGTAGATTCTCAGATCATGCTTTGCATGATGCTGAGGCCCATATGCAGCTGTTGTATCCTAGGGCTCTTCTCTACCAGGGAGACTCTTGCCTCTTATTTCTCTTCCTGTTGATAAGCATTCAAGAGGCCTTGTCACTGTAACAGATCTGCTGAGCTGGGGAAAATAAAACCTGATATTGGCATGGAGAATTCTGCCAAAGGGGAAGGGCAGAATACATAATTCTGAACTCAGTCTTCTTTTTGCTTAGTTTTTAATTATGATGAATATAAATAATTGTCGGTATCTATGGAGTACACGTGATATTTTGATACAAGCATACAATGTGTAATGATCAAATCAAGGAAATTGAGATATTTATCACCTCAAGCACTTATAATTTATTTGTGTTAGGAACATTCCAATTTTACTTTTAGTTATTTTGCAATATACAACTATTGTTAACTATAGTTGCCCTGTTGTGCTATGGAACACTGGATTTTACTCCTCCCATCTAATTGCATTTTTGTACCCATAAGCCAAAACCTCTTTATCCTCCTCCAACTACCCTTCTCAGGCTCATAACCACCATTCAACTTTCAATCTCCATGAGCTCAATTTTTTAAGCACCGATATATTAGTAAAAACATGTGATATTATCTTCTGAACCTGACTTTACTTAATAACCTCACATTCCATGCACTGTCTTCTTTTCATGCAAAAAGTCTCACATTAGAAAATTAGTATTCTATGTTACCTCTTACACAGTGATGTTTAAAGATGTTATAGATGCACTGCTTCCCCCATTTCCCCCCACTTGAGTCCCTCTCCAAGACATCTGGAGGCTCTAAGCAGCTGACCAGCTGGAAGGTATTTGAAGAGCAACTCAGAAGGAGAATGCGACCAAGGGGGCATTCATATCCAGTGTTCTAAATGCTCCCTATTTTGCCTTTTGAGCCAATCGTTTGAGTGTCCCCCTTTTCCTGCACACAGTTTCTAGTAGCGTTTCCCTTTTAAAATAATGTTTCCTAGCTTGTTGCATATTACTGACCACCAGATTTTTAAATAGTTGCCTGACTTGTAATATATATCACACCAAGCATCAGCTTCTCCTAGACTAACTAGATAGTATCACCTGTAGCAGACCCAGCCTCCTACTGGAAATTAATCAATTTTAAGATTCTGTCCAGACTCTGTGTCAGCCTACCATTTCCTGAAGCTGTGTTATGCCTAAGGACTTCAGACAACAGGGACCTGGGTTTCTCTTCTTTGCATATCTTCCTTTCTCCCCCTGGCTTGCTGGAAGACAAAGCATCCAGTTCTCATAGTCTCTCTAGTGAACTACCCTTGTTCCCCTGGGTGAATGTGCCCCACCTCCAGATATTGCAGTTGGACCTGCCTTCTGTACCCTGAAACAATGTGTGCCCCACGTTGGGTATAGCAACTAATAAAAAAAAAATCGAATCTTGAACACCAGTAGCATCACTTGGTTTAGGTTTTAATTAAAGATTATATGAGTCTTCAGTGTAGTTGGCAGACTTCAGAGCAATGTACTTTGGCTATAGTACAGCTGTCCACACCATGTGTCAGGATTCCAGAAAAGGTTTCTTGCTCATTGTTTTCCTTAAGAATGCAGCCAGAATATGTGTGGTCTTATCAGAAGGAGAAACATATTTTGAGCTTGGCCACTGTGGTAGATATGAAGATGCATAGCCTTAAATTTCCCTTAACGGAATAACTTACTACTCAGTTATAGAAAATGTGTTGCAGAAATAGCATCTAGCTGTCATTTCCTTTGGGGTCTGCTTTAGCTTAAGAGAGCCTCCTTAAATTAGTCAATGTCTTTCTCAGAGAAATCAACCTTCTGGAATATGAGATTAAATCAGATTTAGTGAGAAAAGGTCAGAGTAAAGACAGGAGTGTATCCTCATCCCATTGCCGCTTAACTACCTGGAATCAAATGAGTGAGAAAATTCTCAATTTGAACTGTCTTTCCATGTCATCATAAAGATGTTTTTGTCCAAGTAGCAATACAGAATGTATTGTATTGAAAAGTTTTTGGTGAGATTTTAAATTTTTAAATACTTACATATATTCTACTTTTGTACCTTTCCTTAGGCCAAGTATTTGCACACTGGAACACACCTGGTTCTGGTGTGCAAAAACAAACAAAAAAGTGACAGGATCTAAACAAACGCTTCTACGTTTTCATTTAAATTTTGCATAAATGATCTAAAAGAGTCTGAACTCTGAGTCCTAACTGCCATCATTGTTGAGCAAAAGCCTGGAGCAAATATGAAGATAATTGCTTGATACAGACTGGAAATTATAGGTAGGAGAGTCAACTGGGCACAAAGATCAAGCCTTCTTGAAATTGTGGGGCTGTGCTTCTTTAGAGGGACCTCGCTTCCCTCTTCTCCCTTTTGTTTGGATCAAGAATGAACATGGTCTCCTGTGGGAGAATAAACATTTTGGATTCAGGCACCAAGCAGTCTGAGGTTATATGCTTGATAGTTTAGGAAGACCTTGGGGAAAACTAACATCCCAGAACCTAGGAACTTTGGAAAATCTATTTCTGTGGAAAGCTGAGCTGTGAGCAGTTTTACAGTTGGGAGAAAGGGTGGGTCCATCTAATTTGTTAACAGGCATAACAGAGAGATTGACTTGGGTCATTCACCATACTATTCAGTTGCTCTCTACAGTCTACAGAATGACTCCGCAGAATAGATAGGAATAAAACCAATGTTTCCAAAGGTAAAATGCATACAGGTACAATGCTTACAGAAAAGGACAGGATTTGTGTTTCATCAGCAGCCAATCTAAATTAGGATTGCTTTTCTTTCTGACTTAGCAGTATATACATGAAACAAGGAATTTCATTTCTTTAAATTATTATCTTCTTTAATTTATTGGCTTAAATTTCCTGTTTATCTGTAACCCGTACGTAGATCAAGATAAAGAAATTTTGTGTTAAAGAAGCATGTAATCTTTCCATATATGATTCTTAGGGGGATACAATTTTATACCTGTAGTTTCTATACTGTTCATCTAGAGCAAATGTGAAATTTGAATATTAGCTACCTTAAGTACTATTTATATTTCTTGGACCAAAACATTTATATGGCAATATAAATATTTTTATGATTAAAGTCAAAGATAAGATATGCTGTATAGATTTTAATTGCTTATTAAAATATATGTATTAGCTGGGTGTAGCAGTACATGCCTGTAGTCACAGCTACTCAGGAGGCTGAGGCAGGAGAATCGCTTGAACCCAAGAGGTGGAGGTTGCAGTGAGCCAAAATCACACCACTGCACTTCAGCCTGGATGACAGAGCAAGACTCTATCTTGAAAAAAAATTATATATATATATATATATATATATTCATAATTTAAATGGTAAAGAAAGATATAGTTTTTAAAAAGAAACATTCCCTGTTGATACTATAATAGTAAAAAAAAACTGATTGATAACAAAATTATAAAAAGAAAACAACTCTCATTGTTCTGACTGGCCTCTAATAATCCAACTTATTTTAGACAGCCATGTAGCATTCTAAAAATCTCAGGAGAGTAATCAAGAAATCATGCCCTAGATTTTTGTATACTACTTTTTCATGTGGGTTATTCTTAATACACTCTGCTCTTCTGGCTTTTTCTACTGGGAAATATCACTGGAACACATTACCATCTACTCATGCAAATTATTGAGCCTATTTTTTGAGGTAAATATGACAGCCCCTACTCTTCAGAAAAGTTTAGAACACTTCTTTAAATTGGGATATAGTGACCCAGACTCCAATGTCAAGTTCTCACATATTCTCTCTCTTTTTTTCTTTTTTTTACTGCAAAACCTAAGAAGTATTAAGTCAGCAAGGACATTTTTACTATCTCTAGTGCCAGTTTGCAGGCAGTATA
Organism: Cheracebus regulus; assembly: GCA_963574635.1. Taxonomy (NCBI): domain Eukaryota; kingdom Metazoa; phylum Chordata; class Mammalia; order Primates; family Pitheciidae; genus Cheracebus; species Cheracebus regulus. The sequence goes on from CAUYQU010057789.1 coordinate 59,863, forward strand.
GTACAGTGGTTAAAAGCTAGGACACTGGGGATAAATGGCTTCAGTTCAAAAACTAGTTCTAGGATTTACTGCTAGCACCTCTTATCCCAACAATTTTAGCACAATGCCTGACACAGGCACTAAATAAAAGTATTTTAATAGAAAAGTAAATATTATCTTAGACTGCATTTGAAATTTATTGGAATCAACTTTTAAAGCATAGCTTCTTCTCATCTTTGAGGAAAGTCCTATGGTTTAATAAAAATAAATGAACTTTGCTGTTATACATCCAGGGTTTTTTCCCTAAGGTCACCAAACAAGCTGTTTTAAATCTTTTAAGAGCTCAGTTCTCGTTCTTCTGAAACAAAGATGATATGAAAGTATCTTGTGACAATTAAATGAGATTATCTATATAAAGAGCACAGGGCAATCCTGGTCGACAATGGGCATCCAGCCAGGGTTCTAGGATTCAACATAGCCCAGCTCATTTCTTCGATCCATCCACCCCAGCTAAAATATGCTGAGTTTGCAGAAAGTCTTATTATTAGTCCTGACTGTGGCTTGGTAGTTTTAAAAATCTAAAAGGCTCTCTTATCTTTCTAATTAAATTTGAAAGCCATGCCTGAACTCCAAAATTTATAAATTTTAAATACCAATATTTCACAAATAATAGCTGTTTTAATTTTTAGTTTGGTTTCACAATAGAATATCTGCAGTCTGGAGTTGGGGGGAGATAGCATGGGGAGAAATGCCAGATATAGGTGAAGGGGAGGAAGGCAACAAATTACACTGCCACGTGTGTACCTATGCAACAATATCGCATGTTCTTCACATGTACCCCAAAACCTAAAATGCAATTAAAAATAAAATTAAAAAAATGTATCTTAATATAGATTTGTTTATGCATTTAAACTAGATAAAAAATTTGGTCGTTGTGTCTTCTATATTACATGAAATAATGTAATTCACATCTTTTTGAGTCCTCATTTTTCTCTCATATAATACTCTATCAAGTCTATACACTTGGATGACACTTGGAAATTACTAAGCCATATAGTGTCAATATTTTCAAATCTAGTTGATTCAACAAAAATGTTTTAGTATTTCTATTTATATCTTAATATTTAAATTTGTAAATATTTAATGTTCATATAGCCAAGAAAAAATTGGTGATATTTTTCTACTCAGACCTCTAGCAGTTTTTATTATGCCAGGAAGCTCCTATTTTGCTAAGTAAAAGGAAACAATGAAATATTAAAATTTTACTTTGAACCTTTAAATAATAATTAAAAATACATTTAGTCTACTGGACAACTGATAACCACACACAAAATAATGAAGTAAAACAATTACATTTAATTTTACACAAAAGCTAACTTCAAATCAACACCCTAAGTATAAGAGTAAAATTATGAAACTCTCAGAAGACAACATAAGAGATAGTCCTTATGACCTTCTCTGTGTTTGGCAATAGATTTCTATACATTATACCCAAGCTACAAGCAACAATAATCAAAAATAGATCAATCAAACCTCATCAAAATTAAAAATATTTGTTCATCAAAGGACATTATCAAGACAGCGAAAAGACAACCTAAATAATAGAAGAAAATATCTTCAAATAATACATTTAATAGGTATTAGGTAACTAGAAAACATAAAAAAAACTACAACTCAACAATAAGGAGTCAAATAACCTTAGTAGTCTACTTAAAAATGACAGCCTGTAATCCCAGCACTTTGGGAGGCTGAGGCGGGTGGATCACGAAGTCAAGAGATCGAGACCATCCTGGCCAACATAGTGAAACCCCGTCTCTACTAAAATATAAAAATTAGCTGGGCGTGGTAGCGTGCGTCTGTAGTCCCAGCTACTTGGGAGGCTGAGGCAGGAGAATTGCTTGACCCCGGGAGGCGGAGGTTGCAGTGAGCTGAGATCGAGCCACTGCACTCCAGCCTGGCGCCTGGCGACAAAATGAGGCTCTGTCTCAAAAAAAAAAAAAAAAAAAGGCAAACACATTTGAATAAAAATGTCTCCAGAGAGACAAACAAATGCTCAATAAACACAGAAAGTTACTCAACATTAGTTATTAGAGAATTGTAAATAAGAATTACAATGAAATACCAGCACTTTGGAAGGCCAAGGCAGGTGAATAACGAGGTCAACAGATTGAGACAATCCTGAACAACATGGTGAAACCCCGTATCTACTGAAAATATAAAAACTGGCTGGTTATGGTGGCACGTACCTATAATCCCAGCTACTCAGGAGGCTGAGGCGGGAGAATTGCTCGAACTACGGAGTCAGAGGTTGCAGTGAGCTGAGATCACGCTGCTGCATTCCAGCCTGGCAACAGAGCAAGACTTCGTCTTAAAAAATAATAAAGTAAAATAAAATAAAAAAGAAAAATCAACTCATGCTACAACAGGCATGAAATGTTTTCAAATAATTTTTGAAAACATTATGCTAAGTGAAAGCAGAACAGGCAACAAAGGTCACCTTTTCTATGATTTCTTTATAGAGAATATCCAGAATAGGAAAATACAGAGATGGGGCACCGAGTGTCAGGGACTGGAGTAAGTGAGAATTGGGGAGAAACTACTTATAGGTACTTCATAGTGATGGAAGTGTTCTAGAACTAGAGAGAGGTGGTGGTTACGCCACATTATGAATGTAGAAATTGCCACTGAATTATTCTGTTAAATAGTTAATTTCATCACATGGGAATTTTGCCTCGATGTATTATTTTTAAATGAGTTTAGATATAAATTTACTTGTTGTGTGTCTTTTTAAATTAAGACCAAAATTTTATTTTGCCCATGTAACTGGTGTGTATTCTTGATAATAAATTGTGTCTGATGTATGAAATCAAATTGTTTAATTAGTTCATGAAAGCTTTTAGTTTATAGAAGTTTCAAATTTAGTAAACTCACCTTAGTTTGTATTTGCTAGCAAATCACCCAAAAATGTTTGAGTGTTTTCTATCATTTAATGTTTACATTTTCTAGATTATTATTGATGTATATACATTGTCCATGAGAAGTTTCATTCTTTACAAATTTTCTCTATGTGTATTTTATGCATTGTGCTATAAACTTTATTATGAATTGGTTCAACAAATAGATAATTGTTTCTATTTTCCCAAGTCTGTAGCTTGGCCTTTTCTTATATTTTTGGTACTTTTTATCATGCAGACTTTACAATTCTTAAAGAATAAAATTTAACAATCTTTCTGATTTTAGGTGGTATTTAAATATCTCTTCTATTCTAAATCATATATACACATAAGCATACACACACACACATGCATGCACACAGGGGCTGTTCTCATTTGCATGATTTGGCATGCAGATATGATGAATATCAATGACCATAACTTAATTTTGATTTTTGAAGGAAAGAACCATGTAGTATGAGAGGAGACAGCCTCCAAACAGGAGAAAATAAATCCAGAGGTATTGGGTAAAAATATCTGTGGGAGGAGATGCTCTATATTTGTACTTTTGAAGTGTGATTTAAATGTATTAATCACATTTTAGCAAAATATTTCTTATATGGAGATGAAAGAAAATAATTACACTTTTAAGTAATGATTACATACATAAATGCCTGCGAATGTGCATTTTTGGGTATATCAGTTACTATCAGCATATATGTACATCTATATGTGAATACATGTACATATATACATATGCAAAATATGTGCATATATATATCAATATATAAACATAGTTAAAATAGATAACACAGATTTTTCTACATGTAAGAACAGCATAGGTATAGGGTCACCTATTACTTTTATTTTAAAACATTCAAGAAAAAAACAGAATTACACTAATAAATTATACATTTTCATTATTGTCTAGGGAAAACTCTTGCTAACCAGGCTTTTCCTCTACTGTCATACCACAATAATCATCAACAACTTCAGTGACCAAATGTGTGGGGATTTCTTCCTCCCACACCACGCAGTAGACACAAACTTGGTGTCCTCTAATTCATTTGTAACACTATCTACCTGGAGATCCCATAGGTTGGGGTTCAGTCCTCAAAATTGCCTCCCAACAACACTTGAAGTAGAAGCTGGTTTGTGTGAGGTTCAGAACAAGAAATAGCAAGGAGAGGAGGGATATCACAAGTCCGGGTCTCTGGAAATTCTGACCAACCAGCTTCAAGTTGGAGCTCCCATGACCCCCTCTTTGGATATCATTAAATTACTGAAGCAGCTCACAAAAGTCAGGGAAACATATTACTTGCTTATGATACAGGATATTGCAAAGGAGACAGATGAAGGGATGTGTAGAGCAAGGTATAAGAAAAGGGGTGCATAGCTTCCATACCCTCCCTGACCTTGCCACCCTCTAGGAACTTACACCTATTCTGCTATCCAGAAGCTCACTGAATCCTATCCTAGGTTTTATAGAAGCTTCAAGGCATCAGCATTCCTTCCCCCAGGGCATGGGTGGTACTCTCTCATGGGAGAGTCATAAGACTCACAATCAGTATGGTAAACATTGGAATCCTCCCTTGGGGCAAGTGAAAGGAGGGCAGGAGAAGGTGAAATGTCTGCCCCTGAGGCCTAACACACCCAACCTTATAACAAAAGACTGTAACAAGGGCTATGGGAATTCTGGATGAAAGCCAACCTATATCATAACACCACAATGACACGCTCTTGGTACTGAGGTACAGAGTATCACTCTTAACTTTTTTAAATCTATTTTTTAGTATGAAAGTATACTTTATTGATAACCTGATTTTTCCCAAACATTTTTTTCATTGCCTCTTTTACATCTTTGTTCCTCAAACTGTAGATGATAGGATTCAGCATGGGAATCACAATGGCATAAAATATCGACACTATCATGTCATGCTCCAAAACGTAGCTGGAACATGGTCTCACATACATGAAGAGGACTGTCCCATGATAAATCGACAGTCCAGTTAAGTGAGCTCCACAGGTGGAGAAGACTTTTCTCCTCCCTTCCACAGAATGCATCTTCAGAACGGCCAACAGAATGAAAAAACAGGAGATCAGGACAGTCAGGACAGTGACTATCTCAATAGAGCCCACAAAGTAGAAGAGTAGAAGCTGGTTTGTGTGAGTGTCAGAACAAGAAATAGCCAGGAGAGGAGGGATATCACAGAAGACATGCCGGATTTCATTGGATCC
>CAUYQU010057790.1:0-17274 GCA_963574635.1 Cheracebus regulus
TCAATCAAAACATACAGTTAGACAAACTGAATAAAAAGTTAAAACCCATTGGTACGCTGTATTCAGACCTTTCTTATAGGCAAGGACACACAAAGACTTAACATAAAGGGATGGAGGTAGATCTACCAACCTAATGGAGAGAAAAAAAAAAAAAAAAAAAAAAAAAAAAACCCAGATTTGAACTCAGACCTGGAACAAGCAAATTTAATAAATATTTACAGAACCTACCACCCCATATCCACAAAACATATATGTTTTCAATATTATATCATACCTATTCTAGTGATCACATAATAGGAAATAAATCACTTTTTAGTAATTGCATAAGCATTTCACAGATTTAAATGAAATCCTGAGCAATAGAGCAAGATTCTCGTTCTCTCTCCCCTTTCTCTTTCTTTTTTCTCTTTTATTCTACTTCTTTCTTTCTCTTAAAAAAAATACATAACGATTTAAAAAGAAGTAAAAGAAAGAAATACGACTCAGTATTCATTGACTATACAACTGATTCAATAGAAACACATTTGAGAAAATCTATAAACTATTACTATTAAAAAGAGAGTTCAGTACATATGCTAGGCATAAAATCAATATGTAAAACCAATCTGAACTTTTAGAAAATGTGATTAAGCGGACTTTTGCCAAGATAGCCAAATAGGAACAGCTCCAGTCTGCAGTTCCCAGTGAGAGCATGCCAGAAGACAAGTCATCTCCACATTTCCAACTGAGGTACCAGGTTCATCTCATTGGGACTGTTTAGACAGTGGGAATAGCCCAAGGTGGACAAGCTGAAGCAGGATGGGACACCACCTCACCTGGGAGGCGCAAGGGGCAGGACAACGCTCTCTTCCAGCCAAGGGAAGTCATTAGGGACTTTTCTGGACACTCCAGCACTCCGGCTCAAATACTGCACTTTTCCCACAGTCTGTACAACCTGCAGATCAGGAGATTCCCTCCAGTGCCTACAATGCCAGCATCCCAGGTTTTCAGCACAAAACTGGGCTGTTTTAGTCAAGTGGTACCTGGAATGCCATCAAGACAAAACTCATTACCCTGAAAAAGGGGGCTGAAGTCAGGGAGCCAAATGAACTGGCTCAGTGGGTCCCACCCCCACGAAGACTGGCAAGCTAAGATCCACTGGCTTGAAATTCTCACAGCCAGCACAGCAGTCTGAGCTTGACCTGGGACATTAGAACTTGGTGGGGGGAGGGGCACCCACCATTGCAGAGGCTCCGGTAGGCTATTTCAACATTGCCTGTGTAAACAAAGCCAAGGGGAAGTTTACACAGCAACGGGGAAGAGCCCACCACAGCACCTCAGCAACGCCTCTGCAGGCAGACAGGCAGATTCCCTTCTTGCTGGGCAGGGAATCTCTGAAAAAAAAAAGACAGCAGCCAGTCAGGGACTTACAAAGCCCCCAACTTCCTGGGACAGAGCACCTGGGAAAAGGGGCAGTTGTGGGTTCTGCTTCAGCTGACTTAAACGTCCCTGCCCAGCAGCCCTGAAGGGAGCAACAGCCCTGAAGGGAGCCCTGAAGGGAGCACAGTGCTTGAGCTCCATTAAGGGACAGGCTGCCTCCTCAAGTGGCTCTCTGACCCCTGTGTATCCTAACTGGGAGACATGTTATACAGGAGAGCTATGGCTGACAACTGGCAGGTACCCTTTTGGGATGAAGCTACCAGAGGAAGGAACAGGCAGCAATCTTTGCTGTTCTGCGGCCCCTGCAGGTGATTCCCAGGCAAGCAGGGTCTCGAGTGGACCTCCAGCAAACTCCAGCAGACCTGCAGCAGAGAGGCCTGATAGTTAGAAGGAAAACTAACAAACACAAAGAAATAGCTTCAACATCAACAGAAAGGACATCCACTCAGAAACCCCACCCAAATGTCACCAACTTCAAAGACCAAAGGTAGATAAAGCCACAAAGATAAGAAGGAACCAGTGCAAAAAGGCTAAAATCACCCAAAACCAGAACACCTCTTATCCTCTAAGGGATTACAACCCCTCACCAGCAAGGGAACAAAACTGGATGGAGAATGAGTTTGACAAATTTGGAGAAGCAGGCTTCAGAAGGAGGGTAATAACAAACTTCTCTGAGCTAAAGGAGCATGTTCTAACCCAATGCAAGGAAACTAAGAACCTTGAAAAACAGATGAAATGCTAATTAGAATAACCAATGTAGAGAAAAACATAAAGGACTTGATTGAACTGAAAAATACAGCATGAGAACTTTGTGAAGCATACACAAGTTTCAATAGCCAGATTGATCAAGTGGAAGAAAAGATATCAGAGATTGAAGATCAACTCAATGAAATAAAGCAAGAAGGCAAGGTTGGAGGAAAAAAGAGAGAAAAGGAATGAACAAAGCCTCCAAGAAATATGGGATTATGTGAAAAGACCAAATCTACATTTGATTGGTGTATCCAAAAGTGATGGGGAGAACAAAACACTATTCAGGATATCATTCAGGAGAACTTCCCCAGCCTAACAAGGCAGGCCACCATTCAAATCCAGGAAATACAGAGAACATCACAAAGGTACTCCTTGAGAAGAGCAACCCCAAGGCACATAATTGTCAGATTTACCAGGGTTGAAATGAAGGAAAAAATGCTAAGAGAAGCCAGAGAGAAAGGTCAGGTTCCCACAAAGGGAAGCCCATCAGACTCACAACAGATCCTTCAGCAGAAATCCTACAAGCCAGAAGAGAGTGGGGACCAATATTCAACATCCTTAAAGAAAAGAATTTTCAACCCAGAATTTCATATCCAGCCAAACTACGCTTCATAAGTGAAGGAGAAATAAAATACTTTACAGACAAGCAACTGCTGAGAGATTTCATCACCACCAGGCCTGCCCTACAAGAACTCCTGAAGGAAGCACAAAACATGGAAAGGAACAACCAGTACCAGCCACTGCAAAAACATACCAAACTGTAAAGACTATCAACATTATGAAGAAAATGCATCAACTAACGGGCAAAAAAAACAGCCAGCATCAAAATGGAAGGACCAAATTCACACATAACAATATTAACCTTAAATGTAAATGGGTTAAATTCCCCAAACAAAAGACACAGACTGGCAAATTGGAAAAAAAGTCAAGACCCATTGGTGTGCTATATTCAGGAAACCCATCACACATGCAAAGACACACATAGGCTCAAAATAAAGAGATGGAGGAAGATTTACCAAGCAAATGGAGAGCAAAAAACCAGGGGTTGCAATCCTAGTCTCTGATAAAACAGATTTTAAACCAACAGGGATCAAAAGAGACAAGAAGGGCATTACATAATGGTAAAGGGATTAATGAAACAAGAAAAGCTGACTATCCTAAATATATATGCACCCAATACAGTAGCACACAGATACAGAAAGCAAGTTCTTAATGACCTACAAAGAGACTTAGATACCCACACAATAATAGTGGGAGATGCCCGACGATCAATACTAGATAGATCAATGAGACAGAAAAATTAACAAGAATATCCAGGACTTGAACTCAGATCTGAACCAAGTGGACCTAATAGACACCTACAGGACTCTCCACCCCAAAACACAGAATATACATTCTTCTCAGCACCACATTGCACTTACTCTAAAATTGACCACATAATTGGTAGTTATTCACTCCTTAGCGAATACAAAAGAATGGAAATCATAACAACCAGTCTCTCAGACCACAGTGCAATCAAATTAGAACTCAGGATTAAGAAACTCACTCAAAACCACACAACTACATGGAATCTAAACAACCTGCTCATGAATGACTACTGGATAAATAATGAAATGAAGGCAGAGATAAAGATGTTCTTTGAAACCAAAGAGAACAAAGACACAACATACCACAATCTCTGGGACACATTTAAAGGAGTGTCTATATTCAGGAAACTTACAGTACTAAATGCCCACCAGAGAAGTGAGGAAAGATATAAAATTGACACCCTAATGTCACAATTAAAAGAACTACAGGAGCAAGATCAAACAAACTCAAAAGCTAGCAGAAGGCAAGAAATAACTAAGATCAAAGCAAAACTGAAGGAGATGGAAACACAAAAAAAAACTTCAAAAAATCAGTAAATCTAGGAGCTAGTTTTTTGAAAAGATCAACAAAGTAGATAGACTGCTAGCCAGACTAATAAAGAAGAAAAGAGAGAAGAAACAAATAGATGCAATAAAAAATGATAAAGGAGATAACACCACCAATCCCACAGAAATACAAACCACCATCAGACATTACTACAAACACTTCTATGCACATAAACCAGTAAAACTAGAAGAAATGGAAAAATTCCTGGACATTTACACCCTCCCAAGACTAAACCAGGAAGAAGTTGAATTCCTGAATAGACCAATAACAAAGTCTAAAGCTGAGGCAGCAATTAATAGCCTACCAACCAAAACATGACCAGGACCAGATGGGTTCACAGCTGAATTCTGCCAGAGGTACAAAGAGGAGCTGGTACCATTCCTTCTGAAACTATTCCAAACAATACAAAAAGAAGGAATCCTCCCTAACTCATTTTATGAGACCAACATCATCCTGATAGCAAAACCTGGCAGAGACACAACTAGATAAGAAAATTTCAGGCCAATATCCATGATGAACACTGATGTAAAAATCTTCAATAAAATACCCTCAAACCGAATCCATCAGCATATCAAAAAGCTTATCCATCACAATCAAGCTGGCTTCATCCCAGCAATGCAAGGCTGGTTCAACATCCACAAATCTATAAACGTAATCCATCACATAAACAGAACCAAAAACAAAAACCACATGATTATCTCAACAGATGCAGAGAAGGCCTTCGACAAAATTCAACAGCCCTTTATGCTATCAATAAACTAAGTATCAACGGATTGTATCTCAAAATAATAAGAGTTATTAATGACGAACCCACAGCCAATATCATAATGAACGGGCAAAAACTGGAAGCATTCCCTTTGAAAACTGGCATAAGACAAGGATGCCCTCTCTCACCACTTCTATTAAACATAGTATTGGAAGTTCTAGCTAGGGCCATTAGGCAAGAGAAAGAAATAAAGGATATTCGAATAGAAAGAGAGGATGTCAAATTGTCTCTGTTTGCAGACAACATGATTGTATATTTAGAAAACCCCATCATCTCAGCCCAAAATCTCCTTAAGCTGATAAGCAACTTCAGCAAAGTCTCAGGATGAAAGTCCAGTTTCATCCATGTCCCTGCAAAATTGCAAGCATTCCTATACACCAATAATAGACAGAGAGCCAAATCATGAGTGAACTCCCATTCACAATTGCTACAAAGAGAATAAAATACCTAGGAATACAACTAACAAGGGATGTGAAGGACCTCTTCAAGGAGAACTACAAACCACTGCTCAAGAATTAAGAGAAGACACAAACAGATGGAAAAACATTCCATGTTCATGGTTAGGAAGATTCAATATCATGAAAATGGCCATGCTGCCCAAAGTAATTTATAGATTCAATGCTATCCCCATTAAGCTACTGACGACTTTCTTCACAGAATTGGAAAAAACCACCTTAAACTTCATATGGAGCCAAAAAAGAGCCCACATAGCCAAGACAATCCTAAGCAAAAAAGAAAAAAGCTGGGAGCATCACATACCTGACTTCAAACTATATTACAAGGCTACTGTAATCAAAACAGCATGGTACTGGTACCAAAACCGAGATATAGACTAATGGAACAGAACACAGGTCTCAGAAAGAACACCACACAACTACAACCATCTGATCTTCAACAAAGCTGACAAAAACAAGCAATGGAGAAAGGATTCCCTATTTAATAAATTGTGTTGGGAAAACTGGCTGGCCATATGCAGAAAGCTGAAACTGGATCCCTTCCTTACACCTTATACAAAAATTTACTCTAGATGGATTAAATATTTAAACATGAGACCTAACACCATAAAAACACTAGAAGAAAACCTAGGTAATACCATTCAGGACATAGGCATGGGCAAGGACTTCATGACTAAAACACCAAAAGCAATGGCAACAAAAGCCAAAATAGACAAATGGGATCTAATTAAACATAAGAGCTCTGCACAGCAAAAAAAAAAAAAAAAAAACCCTGTCAATGGAGTGAATCAGCAACTAACAGAATGGGAAAAAAATTTTGCAATCTATGCATCTGACAAAGGGCTAATATCCAGAATCGACAGAGAACTTAAACAAATTTACAAGAAAAAAAAAAACATCAAAAAGTGGGCAAAGGACATGAACAGACACTTCTCAAAAGAAGACATTTATGCAGCCAACAAACATATTTTTAAAAAGCTCATCATCACTGGTCATTAGAGAAATACATATCAAAACTACATTAAGATACCACCTTATGGCGAGTTAGAATGGCAATCATTAAAAAATCAGGAGACAACAGATGCTGGAGAGAATGTGGAGAAATAGGACAGTTTTACACTGTTGGTGGGAGTGTAAATTAATTCAACCATTGTGGAAGACAGTGTGGCAATTCCTCAAGGATCTAGAAATAGAAATATCATTTGACCCAGCAATCCCATTACTGAGTATACACCCAAAGGATTATAAATCAGTCTATTATAAAGACACATGCACATGTATACTTATGGCAGCACTATTCACAAGCAAAGACTTGGAACCAACCCAAATGTCCATCAATGATAGACTGGATAAAGAAAAGGTGGCACAAATACATTATAGAATACTATGCAGCCATAAAAAAGGATGAGTTCATGTCTTTTGCAGGGACATGGATGAATCTGGAAACCATCATTCTCAGCAAACAGACACAAGAACAGAAAACCAAACACTACATGTTCTCACTTGTAAGTGGGTGTTGAATGATGAGAACACACAGACACAGGGAGGGGAACATTATAAACCAGAGCCTGGGGTGGAGGCTAGGGGAGCAATAGCAGGGAGTGGAGGGATTGGGGAGGGATGGCATTAGGAGAAATACCTAATGTAGATGACGGGTGATTGATGCAGCAAATCACCACCATGGCACATGTATACCTATATAACAAACCTGCACAATCTGCACACGTACCCCAGAACTTAAAGTATAATAAATAAATTTAAAAATAAATAAATAAATACAACCCCCCAAATGTAAAAAAATTAAAAAAAAAAAAAACAAGAAAATGTGTTTAATAAAAGAAATATTTATAACAGCAGCAAATTATAAGATATCCAGCAATAAATTGCAAATTGCAGTGATATTCAAGACCTTATGATAGATATTGGAACTTTAGCCAAGAGTAGTGGCTCATACCTGTAATTCCAACAGTTTGGGAGGCTGAGATGAGAGTAATTCTTGAGTTCAGGAATTTGAGACCAGCCTGGGCAAAAGAGTGAGACCCCAAATCTATAAGGAAAAAAATTGAAATTGTGTTGAAAATCATAAAAGATCTAATTCCAATCAAAATCCCAACAGGAAACTGCACAGAATTTTCAAAGACTGACTCTCACTTATATTGAAGATCACCAAGTCAAGAATGGCAGATATAACTGTGAAAAAAAAAAATCAAGGAGAAATCATGTCATTAGGCATTAAGACCTACTATGCAGGCCAGGTGCAGTGGCTCACACCTGTAATCCCAGCCCTTTGGGAGACCAAGAAGTATATCACCTGAGGTCAGGAGTTCAAGACCAGCCTGGCCAACATGGTGAAACCCTGTCTCTACAAAAATACAAAAATTAGCCAGGCATGGTGGTGGGTACCTATAATCCCAGCCACTCAGGAGGCTGAGACAGGAGAATCACTTGAACCTGGGAGGCAGAGGTTGCAGTGAGCTGAGACTGTGACACTGCACTCCAGCCTTCCAGCCTGGGAGACAGAAGAAGACTCCATTTCAAAAAAAAAGACCTACTATGCAAATGCTAAAACTATGATGAAAGAACTGATGAATAATCCATTGGGTCAGAATAGCATACCTAAAAACAGATTTACATAGAGGATCTTGGCATATAACAGAAAGCCTAAAAATTAGAATAAACAGTAATGGCTGAGTAGGTACTACAAAATACCATTTGCAGATTGAGTCTAATTTTTTAAATTCAATATCTTTAGAAAAATAGAACAGAATACAGACTCCATAAAATTACATTCACAATGTTTAGGATACAATCCTAAGTTATTCTACATGCAAAGAACAAGAAAAGTGTGACTCATTCTCAAGAGATAATAAAAATCAAAAGAACTCAGACTTAAGGTGACTCAGATGTTAGAATTAGCAAACAATACTTTTAAAGAAACTATTATAACTATGCTTCACATAAAAGAAAATATGTTGGTAATGAATGAAAAGATAGACAACCCTAGCAGAGAAATAGAAACTATAGGAACATAACCAAGTGGATATTCTAGAGCTAAAAAATACAATGTACTCCTTTCCTTTCCTGTGGTTGCTATAACAATGATCACAAACTGGTTAGCTTAAAACAACAGAATTTATGATCTCACGGTTCTGGAGGCCAGAAGTCTAAAATCAAAGTCTCAGCAAGGCCACACTTGCTCTGGAGATCTAAAAGACACTCCTTTTATTGTGCTTCTAGCTTTTGATGACTGTTGACATTTCTTGTCTATGGCTCTATCACCACAGTCTTTGCTACTGTGCTCACAAAGCCTCTTCTTCTTCTGTCTGGCAAATCACCATTTTGTGCCTCTTATAAAATTACTTGTCACTGAATTGAAAGCCCACCCAGATTATCCAGGATGATCTCTTCATCTCAAGATCTTTAACTTAATTACATCTGAAATGACTGGATTTTTTTGTTCTTTCCCCCCCTCCCCCCCCAAAATAAGGTAACATTCACAGGTTCCAGGGATTTGTGTAGGTATCTTCTGAGAGACCACTTTTCACCCTTGTAACATGCAATCTCCAAAATAAGAAAGAAAAAAGAATGTACTTGATGAACCCATAGTGGTATGGAGAGTCAGCAAATTCAAAGAAAGAGCAATAGAAATTATTCAAAATGAAGAAAGTATAGAAAAAATAATGAAAAGAGCCTCAGGTGCCTATAGGTCAATATCAAGAGAGCTAACATATATGTAACTGGACTTGTTAGAAGGTGAGGGAGAGAAGATGAAGGGAAAAGTCCTTTGTAGAAATAATGGTGAGAAATTTTCCAAAGTCTGTGAAAGACATACATTTACAGATTCAAGAAGCTTTGCAAACCCCCAGCAGAATTAACAAACCTAGGCAAGATTCTGCATTTCATATGAAGTTGTACAATATTAAATCTAAGTAGATTATGTGGGAATTGACTGGGAACATATATGAGGAAACTTTCCACGTTGATATTAACGTTTTGATCTTGATAAAGGTTTGAATTACAGATGTTTATGCCTTTACCAAAAGTCAGCAAACATACACTTAAGATTTTTACATTTTATTGCTTGTAAATTTTACCTGAAAATAAAAAAGTAAACAATATTGAACTATAGTAAATATATGCATGCTATAATGTTAAAGAGAAAGTATACCCATGTATGCATTTTAATTTTAAGTGCATGAAAAATAGCGGAAATTGGTAAATGGATAGAAGGATGAACTGATGAATAAATATTTGACAAAGCAATTACAGCAAATGTTAATAACAGAATCTAGGTGGTGTAGATACAAGAGTTCACTAGAAAATTCTTTTAACTTTGCTGTATGTTTGATATATTTCACATGAAGATTTTGGAGGAAAAATCAATGGGAAAATGAAAGAATAGTTAATATATAGTTCTGAGTCAATGGATTATCCATATAGAAAAAAAGATTAAATAAAATTCTGACTTTGTGTGATACATTAAAATAAATTCCAGAGGGTTTTAAAAAACTAAATGTGAAAAGCAAAATTACAGTTTTACAAAATTATATACATTTTGAAAAATGTATATAATAAATATAGAAGAAAACATAATATTTGTATGAAATAAAGTAGGAAAAGATGTCTTAAGATACAAAGTTACAGGCCATAAAAAAAGATATTGATATGTTTGGTTGCATTAAAATTAAAATTTATGCGTGACCAAACCAAAAAAAAAAAATCCTACCATAAATAGAGGGAAAAACAAGTTGAGACTGGGACAAGGTCTTTGTAACTCAAGTAAATTATGATAGTATTCAGAAATATGAGAAACATCTAACAATTAATAGAAATAAAATAAACATGCCAATTTTTGTTTTCTGATGGAGTCTCGCTCTGTCACACAGGCAGGAGTACAGTGGTGTGATCTCGGCTTACTGCAACCTCCACCTCCTGGGTTCAAGCACTTCTCCTGCCTCAGCCTCCTGAGTAGCTGGGATTACAGGCATGTACCACCATGCCGGGCTAATTTTTGTATTTTTAGTAGACACAGGGTTTCACCATGTTGGCCAGGTTTGTCTCAAATTCCTGACCTCAGGTGATCCACCCCTAGGCCTCCCAAAGCTGGAATTACAGGGGTGAGCCACTGCGCCTGGCCATATTTAGTTTTATTTTGCATGTTTTCTTTTATTTTTTTTTGAGGCCGAGTCTTGCTGTTTCACCCAGGCTGGAGTGCAGTGGCACGATCTCAGCTCACTGCAACCTCCGCCCCCTAATCCCCTGGGTTCAAGCAATTCTCCTGCCTCAGTCTCCCGAGTAGCTGGGAGGCACCTGCCACCATACCTGGCTAATTTTTGTATTTTTAGTAGAGACAGGGTTTCACCATGTTAGCCAGGATGGTCTCGATCTCTTGACCTCATGATCTGCCCAACTCAGCCTCCCAAAGGCATGAGCCACCATGCCCAGCCATGTGCCAATTTTTTAAGAAAGATAAAGGATTTGAAACAATTCAAGAAGAAAACAAAATAGTCAATAAATAAAAATACTAAAACTGCTTAATAACATTATTACTCAAATAAATGCAAAGTAACATGAAAATGAAATGGTGATTTATACTATTAGACTATTAAAAGTAAGTCTGAAAAGATCATATTTTCAAAGCTGTAGTGAAACAGAAAATCTTTTGCACTGCTGGGTGGGAGTATAAATTGCCACAACCTCTTTGAGAGCTGCTTGGCACGACCTAGTAGAGCTGACTCTGTGTGTAACAGGCATACCCTATTGGATACACTTTATATGCCTCCCCATTTTCTCCTGCACCATCAGCTCCTTGCCCCAATTCAGCTGCTTTCACTACAACCAGCTCCATATAGGCCTGTGAAGTTCCACCACCTGACACTGACTAGCCAGAATCAGAAGTCTTTGGCTCTTCCTATCATTTCCTACTCAGCAAAAGCATCTGGCTACAGGAGAGTAAGAAGTGAAGAAGCAGGGCTGGGAGTAGAATCTGGATTCTTGAAACAGCATCAATGATGTAATCTGAAGGCGCAGAGTCACTTACTCCCCTTAGAATGAAGTTTGTCCTGAAGAAAAAGTAGAAAAATGAGAGCTAGCAGATCTATTTCCTCTTTCCTCCTCCAATGGACTGCTCCTAGGAATACCTTTCCTTACAGCCTATCCAGAGACACTCCATACAGCCAAGTGGGTACACCTGCCCACTACCAGCTGTGGTGGCATTCAAATAACCTTGCATTTGCTTCTCATTCCCCCGGCCTCACTTTCTGCTTTCTTCAGTTTAACTGCTATAGGAGTGACTTCCTAATAAAGCATTAGCACTTAAGACTTGCCTCAGATCTGATTTTTAGGGGATCCAAGGCTAACAATTCCTACACCCAGCAATTCAACTTGTAGATGTTCATTCAAGAGAAATTTCTGTGCATGTGCAGAGAGGTGTATACAAAAATACTGAATGCCACACCGTTTGTAATAGCACAGAAGTGGCATGGTGGCACGCACCTGTAGTCCCAACTACTCGGGAGGCTGAGATAGGAGAATCTCTTGAACTCGGGAGGTTGCAGTGAGCCTAGATTGCGTCACTGCACTCCAGCCTGGCGACAGAGCGAGATTCTGTCTCTAAATAAATAAAAATAAAACTAAATAACTGTCCTACAGTAGGAATATGGATTAATAAACTATGGTTTGTTCAAGCATTATCATAGAACAGTTTAAATGATCTTATGTATGAAAATAGATAAATGTCAAGACATAATACTGATTAAAAATAAAGTTACAAGAGGTTGCACACAATATATTATCTATTTAAAAATTTAAAATACATGAAACAATATATCCTGTATAGATCCTATATGTGGTAATGATATACAGTCATGCATCACTTAAAGCCTGGAATACATTCTGAGAAATGTGTTGCAGGCAATTTCATCAGTGTGCAAATATCATTGAGTGTATTTACACAAACTTCAGTGGGATAGCCGACTACACATCTAGGATATATGGCACAGACTATTGCTCCTAGGTTACAAACCTGTACAGCATATTAGTCTACTGCATATTGTAGGCAATTGTAATGCAATGGTAAGTATTTGTGTATCTAAACATAGAAAAGATATTGTTAAAACACAGCATTACAATCCTATGGAACCTCTGTCAAATACGTGGTCTGTCACTGATAAAAATGTCATTATGTGGTGCATGACTGTAATCCTATTTCAAGAAAGGACTTACTTCTGGTAAAGGAGAAACAAATATTTTTTAAATCTGTGTAATAATTGTTCTTTCAAAAAAAAAGACCTTATGTAAATAGGACAAACATGATTTATCTGTTTAATTTTGTCAGTATATAGGTACATATTATGTTAATTCATAATATTTTCTGTGATCATGACATCTTTTAAAATTAAAATATAAATGACTCAAGCCCTTGCCTTACATATAGCATATAATAGTCATTACATACAGGATATAATATAGCATATTACATATAGCATGTATAGAAGTCTTTTCAAGATGTCTTTGGAATTTCAGGGGATTTACAATTGGCTAAATGAGTTCCTGTTCTGTGAGCATCTTTCTCCTCTGATCCCCGGCTCTGGGCTTCTGCCAGCCTTAACTGCCTGGACCACAGGTCTCAGTCTTCTCTCAATATGTTCCTTCCACCAACATATCAGCATAGCAGAGGGAGTCTTAGAGGAGGGGTTCATTGTTTCTCAACCCCCATATCATTATTAACACAGAGCTACTGTTTATGGTAGATTTGTACTGATAGTTGAGGATAATGAAAAGTTACAGCTCAGTAAAATACTTAAATAAAATATTCTAAAAGCTCATTCAGCCATTTCCACCTCTATGTTAGGCCTACATTGTTTCCATCTTCCTGGGGTTTTCTCTTAGGCACAGGTGCACCCCACACACACACACACACACACATTCTCCCTATTCTGACTGCCAGTCTCCTACCTCCAAAATCCTGTTAATCCCTTCTGCAGAATGCTCTTGTTCTTCACCCTTACCTCAAACTAAGTTTTAGGTCTACCTTTGCATATCCAAAATATGAATTCGTTGCTAAACAAAGGGCCTTCTATTTAAGGTCATTACTGTTTAGCTGCACAAAACAAAAGGAAAAGCTTTAAAATTATAGGTTTTCCTTTAGCATGATCACATTTTTTAAAAGATAGCTTATTCCTATAAGTCTTTCTGAAAACAGTACGAAAATTCACTCTACCTCTCTTCAGAATAAATCTGTAAGAGTGGTGAGTCTCTTCCAGTTCCCTCACACACAATTTACCCAACCTTGCTCCATACATACATACATACATATATACACATGTTAAAAGCTCTGAAATCTTGGTCCATTTAGCAAAGGGCAAACAATTCCATATATTTTAGTTGATATTGAAGAAATGTGTGTATTATTACCTGTATTAAAATGAATGTCCATAATGATGATGCTTTAAATGTTTATGGCTTTTACAGTTCACAAGGAACTTTTACATAAAACAGCCTGAAAAGAAATATGTAGGATGCCACAAATAATTTTTAGTAAACTTGAAGCTAGAGTCCAGTTCTCTTGACTTCCAACACTGTGCTGTTTCAACCCATCATGTCTCTAACCCCACAATGCCAAGAAAAGTTTAGATTTATGTCAGAGTGCTATTAAAAGGATAAAGTAAAATGAAATATAAATGGTTTTAGAAATAGATCATTTAAAAGTTTAAGGCTGGTAGATGAGTGTCTAGGACAGTCCCTAATACATAGTAGACACTCCAATAATCATTTATTTCTTGAATGAATAAATAAAATATCACTTCTGAGCTGTTTAAAATCAAAATCTAGTTACCCAGAATGACTCAAGGGTTTTTAAATGGCTGTGATGGTTCTACACAGGATAGAGAAAGATGCCTTTATGTGCATAGATGTAGCCATGAATTTCCCATAGCCATCATTCTCTTCCTTGCCATCTAATTGTACACAAAACCACATTAGAAAGTGTAAATTATAAAACAGTTAAGAAAACCATATCCAACAATATAAAAACCCTACCTAGAGAAAGATACTGAGATTCAGATCAGATTGTTTTACAAATTTATGATGTACCATACAGAGCACCTTTTGGGTAATCTGCAGTGAAACAAGACTTTCATAAAAGAAAGAACATGTACGACATCCTTCTTCCCGGTGCTAAACACAGAGGTAATAGGAGGTGAAGTCAAACCCTTGACTGTGACTGACATGAGGGAGTAAAATCTACTCTGAGAATGGGACATATCAGAGGGCAGAGTTCTGGTCTAGGTCCAGCTGGCTGAGCAAAGGGCAGTCTTTTATTTAGCAGAATTTACTTCAGGGAGTAAGAGAAGAGAAAGAGTTCATAGAAAAAGAGTGACGATTATGTTCTAAATCACTGATAAAAAGTATTATAATTAAAGCACATTGGAAATGTATAACACTAACCAAAATATCAGCAATCCCTATCTAGCAAAAAAGCCAGAGTGTCATTAAGTCACCAGCAAAGAACACACAGGAGAAGAAAGAGGTCTGCATTGTCATCAAACCACAGCAATCCTGGAGTGGGATCTATAGCCCAGGATTGCTAGAATGGGCTCCCAGTCATGTGTAGGAAGCCATAATATAATTCTATACCCAAGAGACTGTCATACAATGCTGCCAAATATTTAACCTGTGTGATCCTATTGAATTAAAAACTTGCTAAAAGTTATAAACATCTTGTGATAAATCAACACAAATACCAAGAGAAACACAATTCCATTAACTCATTGCAATTTTGAATCAGTAGATAATGAAGATCCAATTTTAAAATTAACAATTTCGAAATAGCCTTGAGCAAAGGACGTAATGTGTTTCTTGCAGGTGGTTTGGGAAGTAAAGAATAGCTTTCCTGGAATTCCATAGTGGCTGACTGGCTTACCGGGCAGCTCCAGTCTCCATCTCCGTAAGCCCCTCCACAAGCTCTGGGTGCCCCCTCGACTCACTCTTAGGCAAGCTGTGGTGCTGAGATAGCCACAAACTGATGCTTTCCTTTCTTTTCTTTTTAACAATGTGATCAGTATTGCACACACTAAACTAGGCAAGATTGAAAGAAATTTAAATAAATAAAAACCATCTATTATCCCACCATTTTAATATAATGACTATTTTTTACATATTTAATTATTTCCCAGACCTTATTAAGTACTTTTTTTTTTTTTTTTGAGATGGAGTCTCACTTTGTCGCCCAGGCTGACTGGAATGTGGTGGCCTGATCTTTGCTCACTGCAACCTTCACCTCCTGGGTTCAAGTGATTTTCCTGCCTCTGCCTCCCAAAGTGCTCGGATTACAGATGTGAGTCACCAAGACTGGCTTAGTTAGGTACCGGTTTGTTTTCTGACATTGTCAACACACAATTGTATCATGCTATTTTTCTTCTGTAAGATTGCAAAATTTGTTTCATTATGTTACACAATTTCATAATTGTTATCTTTCTGTATACATATGCATAATCTTCCATTGAAGTATTAACCCTAATTGATTTAACCACTTCCCTGCTGTGAAATATTTTGGTTCTTTCCAAGTTTATTCATTAAGTCAGAAAGCATGGAAGCATTTTTTATGTGCCAAACACTGTACAAAACATGAGGGACATAAAGATAAATAAGAAAGGGTCCCTGTGTCAGAGGCATGTGAACCAGAGCAACTCCATCTTGAATAGGGGCTGGGTAAAGTGAGACTGAGAACTACTTGGCTGCATTCCCAGATGGTTAAGGCACTCTAAGTCACAGGATGAGTTAGGAGGTCAGCACAAGATACAGGTCATAAGGACCTTGCTGATAAACAGGTTGCAGTAAAGAAGCCAGATAAAACCCACCAAAACCAAGATGGTGACAGGAATGACCTCTGGTTGTCCTCACTGCTACACTCCCACCAGCACCATGACAGTTTATATTTGCCATGCCCACATCAGGAAGTTATCCCTATACGGTCTAAAAAGGGGAGGCATGAATAATCCACCCCTCGTTTAGCATGTAATCAAGAAATAAACATAAAAATGGGCAACCAGCAGCCCTCAGGCTGCTCTTCTATGGACTAGTCATTCTTTTTTTCCTTTACTTTCTTAATAAACTTACTTTCACTTTATGGACTTGCCCTGATTGCTTTTTTCCACAAGATCCAAGAAACTTCTCTTGGGGTCTGGACTAGGACCCCTTTCCTATAACACCTGCTCTGGAGAGGTTTGGGGTGAAGGAGACAGGGTCACTAAAGGGATCAAAACACAAAGCAAAGAGCATAATAAAAGGATCAGGAGTCAGAAGGTATAGGCCATTTTTATAGTCTTGATTAGCACTTCCCAAATGTTTAAGAAGATGGAGGCAGAGGCTGCAGTGATACTGCCATGAGTTAGGAAATGCCTAGAATTACCCAAAAGTGAAATAAACAAAAAAGGATCCTCCCCTAAAGGCTTTCAGAAAGAGCATAGCCCTGCCAACAACATAATTTTAGATTTCTAGCCTCTAAAACTTTAAGAGAATACATTTCTCACCCTGGTTTGTGGAGTAGAGGCAAAATAAAGACACTGGATCAAAGAGGACCAAGTTAGAATGAGGAGCTTGGGCGGCCTTGCTACTTGTAAGGTGTATTGTTGAAATTAAAGTGAGAAAACTGAGACCAATATCAGAAAAGTTAAATTCTAGTTTATTTAGCTCCCGGGCAAGGTTCTATGGTCCGAGGAAGAGTGGCCAGAGAAGTTGCGCCCGGCCGTTCTGGGCATGGGGTTTTATAGGGAGTGAGGGCAATAGATTGGTTAGTGAGGAAACAAAGCATAGGCAACTGCATTGGTTATAGAGAGACTGGACCTGGACTTGGCAAGCCGCCATTGGCAGCCTAGTGGGGCTATCAACAGGTGGGCAGGCGAAGGCAATAGATTGATTAGAGGGGAAACAAAGCATGGGCAATTGTATTGGCCATAGAGAGACTGGACC